>ML796327.1:524141-558193 GCA_009831015.1 Picea engelmannii | reverse complement strand
AATACCATTACCACTAGTGCAGAGTAAGAACTTTGGCTAGGTCTAATAATTCCATCCTCTAACATTTCTTCAACCATGCGCTCAATTTCACTCTTCTGGGCATAAGGGTATCTGTATGGCCTGATGTTAGGAGGAACACTCCCGAGAATTAGGTGAATTTCATGATCATGATTTCATGTGGGTGGATGACCTTTGGGAATATCTTCAAATACTTTGGAATGCTTGTCAATGATCCTTTGGAGATCTTGAGGAATAAATGGCTTAGATGTTTGAACATCTAGTGAGAATAGTTATTCAATAATGCCTTGATGCCCCTTTTTCAATAATTTTGTCATGTCGTTAGAGCTTATCACCTTACCAGGTTTCCCTGTGATACCTCTTAACTCAATTTCTTTTCCTTCCAATGAAAATTTCATGAAAAGTTCTTGAAAATTAAAATCCAATGTTCCTAATGATTGTAACCATTGGATTCCAAGTACAACATCTGTACCACCCATGGGTATATAAATAATTGGACTATTCATTACATATTCCCCTATAGTAAGATTGATCTTATTTCATTTTCTTGAGAAATTGATAGTTCCTCCATCTGCAATCATTACTTGAAACTCTGGCACTGGATATACAAAGCAATTGAAATCTTTGGATAATTTATAGTGAATGAAATTATGAGTACTGCCATAATCAATTAGGACCATTACCTTTTTCTTTTTGATGTATCCTTCGATCTTGAGGGTTTGAGGAGTTCTAATTCTATCCAATGCATTACACGATATCATGGGAGTCAACTCTTCAGACGAAATTGCTTCTACGTTTTCATCTTGAGATGGTTCTTCTTCTTGTTCTTCTTCCTCTTGACAATCTATCTAGAATAATTTCTTCTCACCACACTTATGTCCCTTACTGTACTTGTTGTTACAATTAAATAATAAAACTTTTTCTTTTCTTTCCTCCAATTGTTGAGGTGTCAACCTTGTAGGTTGAGGTGTTTTAGAAGAAGGAGCATTGTTCTCTCTATAGATGTTAGGATTGGTCCTTCTAGTAGCCATTACCATATTTTTACTTTCAACATTTCTTGCCACCTTAAATGCATTCTCCAATGATTTGGGTTCCCAAAGGCGAACCTCATGTTGAATTTTATCCTTTAAAGTTCCTATGAATACATCAATCAAGTGATCATCTGGAATATCAATTACCTTTATATTCAATCTTTGGAAGTTCTCAATGTTCTCGGTAACTGAACCCTTTTGCTTGAGATTTATCAATTGGCTAAAGAAGGTATTGCTCGTATCCTCATAGTGTGCTATCATTTCTTCCGTGAAAATTGTCCAAGTGATGAGTGATTTGCGAGAACAAAGCCATCGATACCATACAAATTGACTAGGTTCTAAATATAAAGAATCAATTCGTACCTTTTGTGTATGTGGCACATTATGGAGATCAAAGAATTGCTCTATCTGAAGTATCCATGTGATTGGGTCCTTTCCATCAAACTTCCTCATATCAATCTTAGGAACGTGGTTGGTCTTCAAACCAAAGTTGGAGTTTCTCCATTCTTGATTCACCTTCCTTGTGTCCTCATCATGAATTTCATGGGATGTATTTCACTTTCAAGAGTCTTCTCTGTTACGAAATTTTTCAATACTTCCATGATATCCCCTTTTAAACCATCCATCTTAGTATCCAACTTAGCTTCCATTGAATCCATCTTATTTTGTAGTTCATTTATGTCCCTATGCATTTCTTCACCTTCATCAAGAGTCCAAGTAGGATTTTCTGGAGGCTTATTTGGTGTAGAAATTCTCTTTTTTGGTGTCATGATTGCCAAGTATCACTTTTGAACGTTGATTTTGAGGTGGTTCTGCTAGACAATATTTCTTTTATTGTATCTCCCAAGTTTCGGCCCTTCTGGGTATGAAACTTTCTTTTATGTTCTTTGATATTTCTTCTCTGCAATGCCACAGGTTTGATCAAAATAGGATGTGCCAAGTGGAATTTATGGTAACTTTCCCACAAATTACTGATTTTTGTCCTTTCCAAGAGATATCACTTGTATAGCGTGCCCCGCACAAAATAAATGATACAAAATTCTGAAACTCACACCAAAAATACTACAGACTGTCCACGATCCAATGAAACCAGTCCCACTCAATTTGGATAATATAGGAAGAATTTATGATTGTTTTACCTTGATCCAGGTGGATATCAGTGGCCACCCACCTTTTCCGACTAGCTCAAAACATTTTTCTGGAAAATTTGGCAATTTACAATTTTTAGCAGTTTTTAACTTTTGGTGCCATTTTGAGGGCCCAAATGAAGGTTTTTATATATAGAGGTTCTCAATTATATCCAATGGTATTATTGATCCCCCAAAATGAATCTCCTTGATGATACCTTTCCAACGAGCTATCATATTCCTAAAACGGAGATCGTATGCAAAAGTTACGACCCCGGGAAGTTGATGTACTAACTTACCCAAACAGGGCCCACATGACTTTTGGCACTCCATCTCCTAGGGTTAGGTTTTTGGATGTCTAAGAATTTTGGCATTCCTGTTTATTGTAAAAAGGCCTTAAGAGCCTCATTGTAATCATCTTCTTGTGAATGCGAGTAGCCTTCACATCTCTTCTCAGAGATAAGCTGCCACCATTCTAGCGAGTCTTTCACTCTGTATTTTTACAGTCTCTGTACATTTCTTTCATTAATAGAAATCATGTATTACTGTATCTCTATGTTTATGGTTGCATCTCTGATATATTTCTGTTAAATTATCATATATACGTGATATCTCTGTGCATTTCTTTATTATATCTCCGCTCTCATTTTGTGCCAAAAATAATCTGGATCATACCTGGAACACCTTCTTGATACTAGTCAATAGGACTAGTCAGATACCCTATATTACACAGGGTGTATCTACAAATTTAAGATGACCCATAAGCTGAAATTTTTACCACAGATACCTTACTAATTTTTGTAAATAGCCTCTAGAGATCAGGGTCTGAAATGTTACAGAAATTTTTTTATAGAAAAAATTCCGCAATGATTCAATTAAGGATGATTCCAGAACCCTATCTTGTACAGACTGTATCTCCGAAAGCATAAGGTCTCAAGAACTTAATTTTGAACCCAATGTACCTTGATCCATCTACTAAATATCCTCCAATCCATTCCTTCTGAAACATTGTATAAAACAATTTATAGCAAAAATTCCAAGGTGTCTCAGATGTAGCAGCGAAACCCCAAGACCTTGAGCTCTAATACCATATGTTAAGAACCAAGTATCAATATAGCATAGAAAAACCTCAGAAAAAGTACTCAACACTTTGAAAAAGAGATAATTTCAGATAATAAGCCTCTTCGAGGGGGCAACCTCCTTTTACCCCACTTAAATGTTCAAGTACAATATGATTCAAAATGAAAATGTCTCCTTGGTATATATAGGAGACTAGTAGGTATAATTACAACTAATGGCCTAAAGCCGACATAAATAAAATAACATTACTAATATAATATGCCCCAATTAAGGGGTAATGAGCCAATATTAAGGCTTAACATTTGATCTACTAGTATTGTGATTACTGGTTACTAACTTCGACTAGTGTGATCATGACATATACTGGTATGAATATTATGGAAATAAGGGTACATACTATGTTCTAATTACATCCATTAGTGTTATAGATTTAATTAATTCAAACATATAAGTAATGAATGTATACATATAAGTTGTAGTTTAAAGTAAGGATCTTGGTTCTATTAGTATAAGATCATACAAGTATCATAGGTTAGGAAGATTCATAATCAATCACTTACTATTATCTCATATATGTCGAGATTATCATACATTATGTGAATATTTGCCTTATTAATACTGACCAAACTTGTATACGTTTACTATTAGTATTTATCTCTTGTTTGATTAGGCTCTTACTTATTCATAAAAGGTCAATAAATGGTACTAAGCTCGTAACAAGTTCCTATTTATTCATAACATATGAGCTATCATGATTAGAACATAAGAAGAACACTATCTTCTTATACAAAGAAACTTAGATGATTCAATAGTTATGGTATTCATATTGTTCAATCTCTTAGTACAAGAAATTCAATGGTCTTAGTTCTAGGTGAAGCTTGTATATCAATATCACAATGTTATGTTGTATACTCTACTTATCCTACCAGTTCTATCATCATTATTACTATTAGTACTAGTATTGCATCCATGGAATTTACATAATATGATAGTACTAAGAAGGTACTAGCTTAACTCTTAGCTATTATAAGGATTGAAACAATACTCTTTCCCCTAATCAATGTTATATCAATAATCATCATTACTTTGTGCTATTCCTCGTATTCAATACCATAAGCTCACAGATCTATCTCAATAAAATCCATGTATTTGGTATAATTAACACCAATATGATATAGAGATACTTCTATCATAATGACAAGTATAGACTCGTATTAACTCTTATATTCAATCAGATTCAATGTTAAACACACATATTACATCAATTAAGTATGACTACTTTAGACTAATATAGTAGAATGAGCTTGTTGGATTACTAAGAGGGGGGGTGAATCAGTAATAGCATAATTATAATAATTTTTCTTCAAATGTTATATCAATGTAGAATTATTATCCAATAATGAGTAGTAAGAAATAAATAATCAGACACATACATAGTACACCAATGTTTTACGTGGAAACCCAAATCGGGAGAAAACCACAGAATGATTTTTCTTATATGTCTTGAAGAATTACATTCATTGGAAGTACCATCTTCCTTTTTTTTCTAGCTGCAACTGGAAGGAGGCTCCAACCCCCTAGTTTCATAGGCTACAACCTGAGGGAAGATCCAACTCCCCAATTCTTTGGCTACAACCAGAAGGAGGCTACATCCCCCTATGTTCTCCGACTACAACCAGAAGGAGGCTACATCCCCCTATGTTCTCCGACTACAACCGAAAGGTGGGTACAACCATCTGTCCTTACCCCGTCCTACCACCCTGAAGTAGAAGTAGAATGATGGAACCATTGTCACACTATCACTATAAGATATACCATTGTAAACCTGTACCAATAAATCTGAACCTTTCATCAACCATGCATCAACCTGTACCTCAACCTGTAATCAACCTGTACCATAAACAAGTGCATCAACCATGCACCAACCTGTACCAAACAACCTGTAATCAACATGTACCATAAACAAGTGCATCCAACCATGTAACAAGTATGTACCAATCACGTGTCAACTACTCATCAACTATGACTCATCAATATGTACCAACATCATCAACTATACACCTCATGTATGTGCCAACTCATCAACTACTTGTCTCAACCATGTACTCAACATGTACCTCAACCAAAAGCCCTCATCAATTTCATCATCCAAATCTGATTTGTATCTCTTTAATAGACCTAGTGTATATGATCACATTCATGCAAACCTTCATTAACTTTAACAACAAGAGAATAGCAATTTCATCAAATGTTTCTTTAGTCTCACATGCCTAGTTTTGGATTAGTCAACAACCCTAACTTGAAATAATCATAACTTTGAACATGTAATGTATAAATATCTTAAACTGATACACAATGTTCTTCAGTGTATTTTATGCAATTCCTCTAGGTTTCACTACTTGGAACCTCTCAGAAAAGGAGTTATAGAAAAAATGGCATACCTTGCTGAAGTCTAGCTTATTCTAGAGAGTGTAGATACTTGTGTATGTTTTCTCAATGTCATAGAAATTTCATGGTCTGAATCATTATAGAAAAAACTTTATAGCAAAAATGGTGAGATGACCTGTAAATAACATACCTTAGAAAGCACCATCAAAAGAATTTATCCTACCTTGCATTTCGGCCTTCTTTTCTTCACCTTCCCTCAGAAATTCAGCTTAGATATCCTTGGTTACCTCAAAAAACTATAGATATTCAATATGCTCAAGTGAAATTAAAATTAGATAGCCTTATCTCTTATTTATACTCTCCAAGTAGTTTCCTTAAAAACATCTTCTAGGTCACTTGGCCCACTTTCCTCATTTTAGGGTTAACCCACTTCTAATTTCTCCATTAAATTTATTATTGAAATAATTTATTTTGTATTCACTTTGAATTATAATACACTCATCACTTCACTTTTTTATTTACCTTTTGAAATCTCTTAAACCACTTTGACTACTTTGACCTTTTGCGACTTCTAGATGACATATGAGGGTTCTCCAATTTCGTAAGGCCATAACTCTCAAACCGTGAGGAGTTATGTGACATTCCACATACCACCATAAATGGAATGACATGTAGTATCCATCTATAATAGTATTACCTTCAAATATAGAAAAAATCATATCATTATCCATCAAACAAACTTGGGTCCATTGCCCAAACATGGGTTCTCCAACTTCACATGGTCATAGTTCTCTAACCATGAGCAATTATGTGATGTTCTACATACCACCAGAAATGGCATGACAATCACTATCCATATAGGATATTTTCCCTGACAAATTCACTATCCTTCATCTCATTATTCCACAATTAATCATGGGTTCTCTTACTCCACAAAGCATCTTCCCATGAGGGCTTTCACCATAAGGGGACCACTTTGGAATTCATCCATATTTACTTCTTATCAACCATGAAAAAACAATAATGAGTGATATTTACATCAAACAATCTTGGGTCCATTACCCAAACCTTTGTGCTACAAGGCTTTCTACAAGGGTTGACATCAATGACAACAAACCTTAATCAACAATATCCCCCTTTGGCATTAATGGCAACACTCTAATGCAATACTGAAATCATATCACTCATGCTCCCCCTAGAACCATGCCTCTGTCCTATGCATCTGATAAATATGCCTCTGTCCTCTATATCTGATAAATCTCTCCCCCTTTATCATCAATGGAAAAGGTATCTTTCCATCTGGGGCTGCTCCCCCTGACTGAATTGTCCTCTTATGGTGCTTCCTCAGGTACATCTAAGACATATAAGATAAGCATTAAAAAAGCATTCATTTTGGAGTAGAAATAACTCCAAGTCTTTGGCGAAGATATTCAAAGGCTTCCCATGGAAGTGGTTTTGTAAAGATGTTTGCCACTTGTTATTTTGTTCCCACATACTCAACTCTGATGTTCTTTTCTGCAACCTGTTCTCGTAGAAAGTGATACTTGATTGGAATGTGCTTTGTCTTGGAGTGCATCACCAAGTTTTTTGAGATACTGATGGCACTTGTATTATCACAATATATTGGAATGGGCTCATCATATTCAACCTGTATATCTGTCAAAGTTTGTTTCATCCAAAGAACTTGTGTACAACATGATGCTGCTGCAATATACTCTACCTCGACTGTAGATAGAGATACCGATGATTGTTTCTTGCTTAGCCATGATACCAAACACTCACCTAAGTAGAACGTTGATCCACTGGTGCTTCGTCGGTCATCAATACAACCTTCCCAATCTGCATATGTGTAGGCAATAAGTGATAGATCTTTTTCTTTTGGATACCATAATCCAAACTCTTATGTTCCTTTGAGATATCTGAAGATCCTCTTTACTGCTAATACATGTGATTCCTTTGGTGTTTTTTAAAATCGTGCCACTTGTCCAACTGCTTGCATTACATCTAGTCTAGATGTTGTCACATATAGTAGGCTTCCAATCATTGACTGGTATTTCCTCTGATATGTAGACTTAGAATCATCATCTTTGCTCAACTTACAATTGGTTTGCATGGGAGTGATAACTAGTTTGTAATCTTCCATACTGAACCTCTTTAGCATTCATCTGATATACTTGGTTTGAGAAATAAAAATTATTTGGTTTCTTTGATGTATCTGAAGTCCCAGAAAGAAGGATAGTTCTCCAAGTAATGACATTTCAAATTCATTATGCATGTCTTTTGCAAATTTCTGGCTTAACCTGTCATCATCACTACCAAAAATAATATAATCAACATAAACTTCAATTAGTAAAATATTACCTTGACTTATCTTGATGTAGAGCTTGTTGTCTGCACTTCCTTTTCTGAACCCTTCTTGTTGCAGATAGTTATCTAGTGTGGAGTACCATGCTCTAGGAGCCTGTTTTAGACCATACGAGGCCTTCTTTAAGTTACACACATAGTCTATGTTCTCTGACAACTGAAATCCTTCTGATTGTTCAATGTAGACTTCTTCTTCAAGTTCCCCATTTAGAAAAGATGATTTTACATCCATATGATATAATTTAACATTTTTGGAGCATGCATAAGCTAAAAGCAAAGAGATTGCTTCCATTCTGGAAACTGGGGAAAATGTCTCTTTAAAGTCGATTCCTTCAATTTGTGCATATCATTTACATACCAATCTAGCTTTGTTCCGTGTAACCTATCCATCTTCATTCAATTTATTCCTGAAAACTCATTTTGTGTCGATCACATTCTTATTCTTTGGTCTTGGAACCAATTCCCAAGTGTAATTTTTCTCTATTTGATCCAATTCTTCATCCATGGCCTTATTCGAAAATTCATCCTTGTTGGCTTCTTCAAAACAATTTGGTTCAATTGTAGATAAGAGTGCTAGGTGTGTTTGTTCTGGTGAATGGATTTTTCTTCTAGTCTCAACTCTTGCATCTTTGTTTCTAATAATTTGATCTAAAGGATTATTCTTTTGTACTCGTTTGCTAGGTGTCTTTGGAGATACTTGTTGAAATTGCTCTTTTTCTTCTGTCGGATTCTATTCATATTCATCTTTATCTTCCTCTTCTACTTATTTTTCATCTTCTTCCTTGAAAAGTTGTTCCATTGATTTGTTTTCTTCTTCCTTTGATTCTAGTCTGCATGTTTCATCAATTGTTACGTTGATTCTTTCCACAACTTTGTTTAATATTAGATTGTAACACTTGTATTCTTTCCTTGTACTTGAGTAACCAACAAGTATTCATTTTTCCACACGATATTCAAACTTTCTCATTCTACCATATTCTCTTTTGATGTAGCATTTTCTTCCAAAAATTCTGAAGTGCTTCACATTTGTTGGTATTCCTTTCCATAGATCATAGGGAGTTTTATTAGTGTTGTTTTTTATCATTAATCTGTTTTGAATGTGAATTGTTGTATGCACTACCTGTGTCCAAAAAATATCTGTCAAATTTGAATCCATTATCATTGTTTGAGCAATTTCTTGTATTGTCATGTTCTTTCTTTCAATAATTCCATTCTGTTGAGGTGTCCTAGCAATGAAGAATTGCCTTTTTATTCCATTATTATTGCAATAGTCCATAAATTCCTTTTAGGTGAATTCTCCTCCATTATCCGATCTTAAGCATTTGATTCTTGAATCCATCTCATTTTCAACCATTTCCTTATATATCTTGAAGTTTTCAAAAGGTTCTGACTTGTTCTTGAAAAAGCAAACTGCAGTCATTCTTGTATAATCATCAACTAATAACAAAAAGTATCTCTCACCTTTTAATCATTTTGTTGTAGTTGGTCCAACTAGACCAGTATGCACAATTTCCAGTGGTTTTGTTGTTGAATGTTACTTTTATTTGAACCTATTCTTTCTTTTCTTTCCTTGTTGGAAATGCTTTCATAAAGTGTCGACTGGTTTCGTGATCTAGGGCATTTCTATGGCTTCTTCTCTTTTGATGAATTTGAAAAGGTTATCAAAATTCATGTGACCCATTCTTCTGTGCCATATCCAACTTTCATCTCCTTTCCTAGACAACACTTTTCATTTCCAATTTCTCTTAACACATATATGTTGCTTGACGTTATTGCAGTTGTAGCGACGAATTTCCCTAAACCTTCTTTTCTTATCTCATACTTTTGTGAATCGAAAGTAACTTTATGACATTGGTCATACATTTGAATCACACTTAAAAGATTATGTTTCATATCTTCTACTAGTAGAACATTTTATGCCTTTTCATTCTTGTTCCCAATTTGGACTGTGCCTTTTCCAATGATTTTGGCTGAATCATCATTTTCGAAGGAGACTAATCCATCTCTTTCCTTTCATAATGTAATAAACTTATCTTTATCACCTGTCATGTGTTTTGAACATCCACTGTCAACATACCAACCATGTTTCTTCTGTTTATCTTGTAGAGCGACTGTGCATTCTTCATTGATATACTGATCTTGTTTTCTTATCCATGTCGTTTTCTGAGGTTCTTGTTTGTGACTTTGTTGAGGTTCTTTAGGAGGGACTGTCATTCTGCAATTTTTGGTCATGTGTCCAAAATTATTACATTTGTAACATTCCACTTCAGTGCTCAAAGATTAAAACTTGTTGTAACTTCTTCTCTATGTTTCACTAGGTCTTCTTGAATAACCCCTTTGTGTATGGCTCTCCAAGCAGTTATTGTTCCTGTTGTTAGCTCTGCAATTTACAGCTTTATGTCCAAAATTATTGCATGCATAACATAAACCAAAAAATATAGTTCGATACCTAGTAGTTGAATATCTTATGAAAGGAGGTTCTCTTATGGATCCTTCTTCTTTTTGAGGCCTGTCTATCTAGTGTTGATTCTTAAATCTGAATCTTTCAGTGGAGGAGTGTCCCTGTAATCTTCCTTGTATATCTTTTTATCCCCTTTGATTGTTTTTGCATAGATTTTTGGATTTGTTTCTTGTTCTGTTGTTTTGGAGATTAATCCCTTTTATGTCTGATTGTATCCATGTCCAGACTTATCAAGATGATATTTTTTACTGCTGATAATGTCATCCAGAACTTTTGAGCTATTCTGCATATTTTTCTTTTGAATATCCTTTCTTAGTGTGACAATCTTTGCTTCTAGGTTTCTAATGATCCTGTCATTTCCTTCTAATTGTTCTTTGAGTGCTTGTTCAATTCTTTTATCTTCTTCTATTTGAACCTTCAATTTTGTGATCATTTGTTCTAGTTCTTGAGTGTCTTTTTTCTTATCTAGTTGTGCTTGTAGTTTCTTGTTTTTCTTGTTTTCTCTTCTGATAACTTTTATGGCACTCATTAATTCTTCTCGGAAGTCAACTTATGCATCTTCAATTTCTTCTTCATATTCTTATTCATATTCTTCTTCAGAGTCTTCTTTATCAGAGTCTTCTACTGCCATGAATAGAACTCTCCCTATTTCACTATCACTGACTTCATTTTCATATGTTGATGAGATGTCTTATTTGGTGCAAAATCCTTTCTTGAAAACTTTATTTGTAGTTCTTTTACCTTTATATGTTTGTCTGCCTTTTGAGTAACCTTCATCATTTCTCTTTTTCTTATGAGGACATTTGTTAGAAAAATGGACAATACCATCACAATTAAAACAAATTAAATGAAGCTTACCTCTAAAGCTACTGTTGGTTCCCTTGTTCAGTTTTTTGACGAAGTTGGCCACTTCTTTATCATCTTCCGAGACGTCGTTGCTGCTGCTATATTATTTTTGTTCCTTTTTATTTTTCTTTGATATTTTGGATGCTTTGAAGGCTGCTTCTTTTACATCTAGATTTTCCTGTTCATTTCTCATCTCATATGTTGTATAGATTCCATGCAGTTCAACCATGCTTATTTAGTTTAGATCGTATATTTCTTCTAGTGTTGATATCTTAGGGTTGAATATCATAGGAAGAGATCTTAGTACCTTTTGAACAATTACAGATTGTTCAATTTCTTCTCCCAATCATATGATTTCATTCACTGTTTCATCAAATCGTAAGAATTAGGTCGCGATATTTTCATCTTTCTTAATTTTTAGTTGTTCAAACTGACTTATGAAAGTTTGAAGCTTTGCTTCTTTGACTTTTGAATCTCCTTCATAAATATTTCAAAGCTTGTCCCAAATCCCTTTAGTATATTTACAATGTGCAACTTTGGTGAATACCATATCATTGAGACCATTCAAAAGTGGATTTTTGGCTTTGGAATTATTCTCACCGAGTTTCACTACTTTTTCATTTGTTGGTGGAATTGTTGGTGTTGTGTATCCATCTACAATTGATTGCCAAACTTGAAATCCCTGTGCCTATATATATGTCTTCATCCTTATGCTCCAAAAATAATACTTTTGTCCATCAAACTGTGGTATTCCATTTTTATACGAGTTGGTACTCTCCATGATCTACCTTTCAGTGGTTAAATTTATTTCTGAAGGAATCTTCTCTGATACCAATTGTTGGATTACTGAGAGGGGGGGTGAATCAGTAATAGCGTAATTATGATACTTTTTCTTCAAATGTTAAATCAATGTAGAATTATTATCCAATAATGAGAAGTAAGAAATAAACAGTCACACACATACATAGTACACCAGTGTTTTATGTGGAAATCCAAATCGGGAGAAAACCACATAATGTTTTTTCTTATATGTCTTGAAGAATTACATTCATTAGAACCACCAACTTCCTTTGTTTTCTAGCTGCAACTGGAAGGAGGCTCCAACCCCCTAGTTTCTCAGGCTACAACCTGAGGGAAGCTCCAACTCCCCAATTCTCTCGCTACAACCAGAAGGAGGCTACAACCCCTTATGTTCTCCAGCTACAACCGGAAGGTGGGTACAACCACCTGTCCTTTCCCCGTCCTGCCACCCTAAAGTAGAAGTAGAATGATGGAACCACTGTCACACTATCACTGTGAGATATATCACTATATACCTGTACCAATAAATATGAACCATGCTTCAACCTATACCTCAACCTGTAATCAACCTATACCATAAACAAGTGCATCAACCATGAACCAACCTGTACCAAACAACCTGTAATCAACTTGTACCATAAACAAGTGCATCCAACCATGTACCAAGTATGTACCAATCATGTGTCAACTACTCATCAATATGTACCAACATCATCAACTATACACCTCATGTATGTGCTAACTCATCAACTACTTGTCTCAACCATGTACTCAACATGTACCTCAACCAAAAGCCCTCATCAATTTCATCATATAAATATTATTTGAAGCTCTGTAATAGACCTGGTGTATATGATCACATTCCTCCAAACCTTCCTTAACTTTAACAACAAGAAACTAACATTTTCATCAACTTTTCTTTAGTCTCACATGCCTAGTTTTGAATTAGTCAACAACCCTAACTTGAAATAATCATAACTTTGAACCTGTAATGTATAAATATTTGAAACTGATACACAATGTTCTTCAGCATGTTTTATGCAATTCCTCCAGGTTTCACTACTTGGAACCTCGTAGAAAAGGAGTTATAGAAAAAATGACATACCTTGCTGAAATCTAGATTATTCTAGAGAGCGACCTTGTAGAGTGTGCCCCGCATGAAATATTAGTTGAATTGATCTAAAAATGTTACAAAACATACTAAAGTATGTACACTAAGCAAAACATTTTGTCTCACTGAATTTGGATATGTTATGGATAATTTATGACGTTTTTACCCGAAACACCTTTGTTTGGCTAGTTTCAGGACTAGTCACAAACCCTATTTTCCACGGAGTGTAACTCCAAAAATACAATGACCCATAAGATGAATTGTTTAGCACATATACTTGGGTATGTTTTCTCAATGGAATATAAATTTCATGTCTGAATCATTATAGAAAAAAAGTTATAGTGAAAATGGTGAGATGACCTGTAAATAACATACCTTAGAAAGCACCATCAAAAGAATTTATCCTTCCTTGCATTTCAGCCTTCATTTCTTCACCTTCCCTCAGACATTTGGCTTAGATATCCTTGGTTACCTCAGACACCTATAGATATTCAATATGCTCAAGTTTAATTAAAATGAGAGAACCTTTCCTCTTATTTATACTCTCCAAGTAGCTTCCTTAAAAACATCTTCTAGGTCACTTAGCCCACTTTCCTTATTTTAGGGTTAACCCACTTATAATTTCTCCATTAAATTTATTATTAAAATAAATTATTTTGTATTCATTTTGAATTATAATAAACTCATCGCTTCACTTTATTATTTACCTTTTAAAATCTTTGAAACCAGTTTGACTACTTTGACCTTTTGGGGCTTCTAGATGACATATGAGGGTCCTCCAACTTCGTAAGGCCATAACTCTCAAACCGTGAGGAGTTATGTGGAATTCGACATACCACCATAAATGGAATGACATGTACTATCCATATGTAATAGTATTACCTTAAAATATAGCAAAAATCATACCGTTATCCATGAAACAAACTTGGGTCCATTACCCAAACATGGGTTCTCCAACTTCACATGGTCATAACTCTCTAACTGTGAGGAGTTATGTGATGTTCTACATACCACCAGAAATGGCATGAGAAGAACTATCCATCTAGGATAGTTTCCTTGAAAAATTCACTGTCCTTCATCTCATTATTCCACAATTAAGCATGGGTTCTCTTACTCCACAAAGAATCTTCCCATGAGGGCTTTCACCATAAGGGGACCACTTTGGAGTTCATCCATATTTATTTCTTATCAACCATGAAAAAAAATAATGAGTCATATTTACATCAAACAATATTGGGTCCATTACCCAAACCTTTATGCTATGGGGATTTATTCAAGGGTTGACATCAATGACAACCAATCTTAATCAACAAAGCTCATATCAATAACGTGTAGTCTTGATTCCATGTAAGCTAGTATCATAGAGTAAGCTCAGGTTAGACACTAGATTTGTCAAGAGTATATGGTCAAATCAAGTACAATGATCAGAGAAGTAACACTAGACTAGTACTTATTATGTACACCTTCGTTTATATGGAACAATAGTGGGCTCTATCATTCTAACACTAGTATCATAGGGGTTAACTATTTCCTGTATATCCCTATTTAACTAGGTGGATATGAGTACAACAACTTATCAATACCATTCAATTCTTGTTCAACTTTAATATGACTAAGCTCAATCTTTCATTCACATTGGTTCTTACTTACTTACCTTATACTATGGATATCATTGGTCTCCATTCGATATGATGACTAATTACATAGAAAGAATAGGTACCTACTTACAAGTTAGGATTCATAATATGGGATGAGCTATATCCATAAGTTACAATCATATGGGATTTATTTAGTGAATGAATAAGCATGGAGTAGGAAGTTTAGTATCGTACTTGATAAGCATAAAAACATAGGTATATTACGCATGTTCAAACCCAATATAACAAGTAAACTAATACCATAGATAATGAAGAGGTGACATATTCAGAATCACATGTTACAAGAATAAGGAACATAGAGTTATGATGATCAATAACCTGTAGAGAGCTTAAGTACCATGTCCTATAAACACTATCAGTAATAATGATGGTATTCAAGCCTGATTTCAAAAAATTAAAATCCTTTCTTTTGGATGACTATAATTGTGATATCCCCCAAAATAAAATATTTTGAAATTTAAATTTGCTGGAAATTTATTTCCATTTTTAGTAAATTCGAATTTGGAATTTTTTTTCCATTAATGGCAATTCCGAATTTCAAATTTGATATTTGTAATTAATTATTATGACTGTTGAGTAGAGTTCTGATTGGGACTCAACTAACTATTTGATTATGGCACTTGTATAAAAACAAAAAATTTATATTAATTGTAGGAGGACAAATGGAACAACCATGTTAAAATCAGCTGACCATGACTCCATGAGTGGGGAACAAGTTGGAACTACCTATGAGCTAATTATTACAAGTGGAATATCAGATATTTGGCCATTGGCAGCCCCTGAAAATTCCCCCAAAGGGAGGGAAAAAGACCAGAGCAAAATGGATATATAGCATATGCAAGGAGACAGGACGATGCCAAGTATGCGGGGAAAAGATTTTTTTTAGTTCTCTTGTTTTTACGAACACTATGAATTGAATGTGAGGCAAGAGGAGTCTACTGAAATGGAATTTCCTTGCTATTATGAGCACTGCTGAGTAAGTGTGAGGCAAGAGGATAACTACTGGACTTGAAGGACATTGTGGAGGAGGAGTTCTAAGTTCGCCCTCATGGATTCATGGTCAGGCTAGGGGGTGAATCGGGCAAGTGATTTTTGGCTGCCCTATTCTATGGTTGGGAGGAATGTGGTTGTTCCCTTTGTCTTCCCACAAAACTGGTTCAGATATGTTTCTCTACTTCTTTTCTGTCTGAATGATTTTATATCTGATGCATTGTATTTGTTAAATCAGAACTGTAACGATTTCCATTCTCTGGTGAATGATTCAACCACGAATGTAATACATCTACTAATTTTGATAGATAATAATGCGTAGGAGAAATCAGGTTGAATTCATGAAACCTAAAGACCGACAAAGAATATAAGGAAAATCTAATCTTGAATTACCCCTTTCTGAATGAACGATAGAATTGGGTCGTTTATTTTTGTATGATAGTTGAAATGGGTTATGCATGGATAAATCCTGGAAGAAAATTTCCTCTAAATTAGATCCACTGCTAGTTTCTTTCCTTATTTGTCCTCTGAGTCAAATCAATGCTGAAATTTGCATATTAGGAGTGGAGGTTATAATGTATTTTCAATTTAGCTAACTATATGAATAATGCCGGGACAACTTTCTGAGTTTTGAAAACTATATTTCTTTTCCTATTCATTAAACAGAATGTGTAGAAAACAGATTTGTAGTTGAGGTAGGAAGATCGACTACTATACCTTACAATTCGTGAACCTAACCCATATAAAGGTATTTAGAACAAGAGAATACAAAAAAAGAAAGTTATACTATATAAATTGCAATGATAGATCTATTAGATGAACTACTTTAACAATAAAGGAATCTCGGATAAACCTTTCTTATTTTCAGAATTTTTCCTTTTCCTAAGGCTATACAACTGCGGCTATTCACCTTTAGACTTCCCTTTTTTAATAATGTTTCACAAACAAAATGGAAACAAGAAGTGCGAAGTCGTGAAATCCCGAACCCTGAAATCCTGAAGTGTTGGTCCCACTTCTTTTCATTTTCGGAATTCAGGAGTCGTTGTGTGCTGTGATTTGTCTTTTGAAGTTGCGAAATCCCAAACCCCAAAACCCCAAAGTGTTGGTCCCACATTCGTTACACTTTCGGAATTCGAGAATTGTTGTGTGTTGATATTTGGTATTTGCAATAGAGAAACCCCGAACCTCGAAGCCCCAAAGTGTTGGTCCCACATCTTTTCACCTTTCAAGATTTGGGAGTTGCGGTGTGTTGATGTTTGGTATTTGAAATAGTGAAACCCTGAACCCCGAAGCCCCGAAGTGTTGGTCCCACATCTTTTTACCTTTCGGAATTCGCGAGTTGTGGTGTGTTGATGTTTGGTATTTGAAATAGCGAAACCCTGAACCTCGAAACCCCGAAGTGTTGGTACCACTTCCTTTCATCTTTCGGAATTCGGGAGTTGTTGTGCGTTGATGTTTGGTATTTGGAATAGCGAATCCCCGAACCTTGAAACCCCAAAGTGTTGGTTCCACTTTATTTTCATTTTTCAGAATTCGAGAGTTGTGGTGTGTTGATGTTTGGCATTTGAAAATCACGAAATCCTGAACCCTGAAAAATGCCAAAGTGCTAGTCCCACCTTCCTTTCATCTTTTCGCAATTCGGGAGTTGTTGTGTGATGATGTTCGGCATTAGTAATCGTCAAAACCCGATTGACCTCTATTTTTCCACAAAAACTGTAGTAACATGGTAGGAATTTTTTTATAGGAACAACTCTATTATTATAAGGAATGGACTGGTAGAATCAATGGAGGATTTTCATTCGAGATAGAGGTAGAATAGAAATAACCAAAAACAATTAGCGTGATTTTTTTTTCTAAGAGTTATGCTCGCCATGAGATCATACGCTTTAAGTTTTTGAATTTTCGTAATTAGACTAATTAGACTATTGTTTAATGGCATAAACCATAGAGGAAAAAAGGGATCCTTCAAAGTAAAACTAGACTGATGTAATAATGACGTTATGGACATAAATGAATCTTATCTTCCCTTAGTTTCTAAGCTTAAACGAAGTTGAATTATGTCATAGAAAATAAAAAAATTTATGGTGAATTTGAGGTTCATTACATATGGTATCAGAAAAAAAGTTACAACACTGGGCCTGAACAGGGCCACATTAATTGCTTAGTATATATTCAACTTTATGGAAAAACTAATAAATCTTATGGTCACAAACAAAAAGCCTTTCTATTTTGTGTTGATTATGGTAGCTCAAGAAGGTGCAAAAATCAGGATGGAAGGGAATCCGCAGCAAGGACCTCCTGGAGATCCTAGACATAACAGTGATGGAAGCTCACCCACAGAGGTTTTAGAAACAATGAGGAATCTTATTATTGAATTGCAGGTTTTCAAAGCCGATAATGAAAAATTGAAGAAAGAACAATAGGAACATAAAGAGATAAATGAAGTCATGTTGTGTAGTATAGTAACCAAGAAAATCCCAAAAGACGATAACCATGATGAGAAGATCAGCAAAAGGGCCTCCAAGAATTCTGGTGCGGAAACAGAAAAAGGAGACAGTTTGTCTGAAGGGACACCTTCAACTGAGGACAAAACTATACCAGACAGAAAAAGAAAACAAGTAGACCACCTTGAAGGAGAATTTAAAAAGATTAAACCAGCTAACTTTGATGGAGAATCCAAGACAGGAGAAGAAGCTGAGGCATGGTTGTTGGACATCAAAAAATACTTCCAGATCTACAACTATTCCAGCAACATGAAGGTCAGGATTTCCATCTACAATCTGAAGGGGAAGGCCATCATTTGGTGGCAAGACCTAAAGTTGGCCAAGGGCCTAAAGGAGAAACAGTTGGAATAGTTCGACTTTAAGAAGTATTTCAAGAAACAATACCTTTCTGAAAGCTATTATGAAAGGAAGACAAAATAATTTTATGAGTTACAACTTAGACAGATGAGAATGGAGGACCTTATAAATAAATTTATGGAACTACTAAGGTCCGTACCGTACATCTGGGAGGATAAGGTAAACATACAATGATTCTTAATTTGTTTACCATAGGCCTACCGAGACAGAATTGAGTTTGACAACCCCAAATCCTTGAGTGAGGTATTCAGGAAAGCACAAATGTGCTATGACCAGTATAAATAGCGGGTAGAGTTTCCCAATACTTGGAAGGATAAGAAGCAAGATCAAATGAACCAACAAAGGAAAGGATACCAACCAGCTCCTTATAGGGATGCAGCAAAAAGTTTCACAAGGAAGGATTTTCACTCCAATCAGCCAAATACGCAAGGTACCGGTAAACCGGTAAACCTAGGAACAAAGAAGTTTGGGGACAACTCCCGTGAGCTATTAAAGTGTTGGGAATGCGAAGAGCCTCATCTAAAGAGGAACTATCCACGTTTAATTTCAGAAAACAAAATTGTTGTTCACAATTTGCAGAAAGTCTCGACAGTGGGAGACGTGGGCAGAAGCCTGCATCGGATAAATGCAGCCATAGATGGTCAGCAAGCTAACCACCAGTCCTCGGTGGTAGAAATGGAAGGTAAAATCAATGACACTCGAATTTCTATTTTAATTGACCCTGGAGCTACGTTAAGTTATATTACCCCTAATATAGTAGAGTCAAATAAACTTAAGAAATTGAAGCATGCAAAATCATGGCTTGTAAAACTAGCAACAGGTACTAAAAGGAATGTAGTTGACTTTATTTCTAATTTTGAGTTCATCTTAGATGGTCAAAATATAAGGACCAATCTGAACATCCTACCACTAGGATCTTATGATATGATTATCGGGATGGATTGGTTCAAACAACACAAAGCAGTATTAGACTGTTATACAAAGATACTTAGCTATAAAGATGATTTTGGTACTGTTAGGACAACCCAAGGCATACCAAAACCTGTATCAGTCAGACAAGTTTCAGCGATGCAACTCCAAGTGATGAATCTATTAGAAAAAGAAGATAAGCCCAAGTTAGAAGACCTTGTTGTCCTACGTGAATTCAGAGACATGTTTGTGGATGAGATACCATAATTACCTCCTAGAAGGGAAATATATTTTTCCATAGACTTAATACCCAGATCATCCCCTATCTCAAAAGCACCCTACCGAATGAGTCTATCGGAACTGACAGAATTAAAAATACAATTACATGAATTGTTGGACAAAGAGTACATCAGAACAAGTGTCTCGCCATGGGGAGCACCAGTCCTCTTTGTGAAAAGGAAAGATGGTACTCTAAGACTATGTATCGATTATAGACAACTAAATAAAATGACCATTAAGAACAAATACCCCTTACCAAAGATAAATGATCCATTTGATCAAGTTGGTGGGGCCAAGAACTTTTCAAAATTGGATTTACAATCTGGTTATCATCAAGTTAGGATAAAGGACAAGGACATAAACAAAACATATTTTCAAACAAGATATTGACACTACGAATTTGTAGTCATACCTTTCAGACTCACTAATGCACCAACCACATTTATGTTCTTGATGAACAACATTGTCAGTCAGTACTTAGACAAGTTCATAGTAGTATTTATCGACGATATTCTGGTCTATTCAAAGATGGAAAAAGAACATGATGAACACTTAAGGATAGTTCTACAAACATTGAGAAAACACAAACTGTACGCCAAATTTGACAAGTGTGACTTTTATCAAAAAGAAATACAATATCTAGGACATGTAATTTCAACAGAAGGCATTGTCGTAGACCCAGAGAAGACAAAATCCATTATGGAATGGCTAGTACCTAAGGACGTAGTAGATATCTGGTCATTCATGGGAATCATCGGATATTACTGTAGGTTTATAGAAAGATTTTACAAGATAGACTACCCTATCACATCATTACAAAAGAAAGGGACCAATTTTAACTGGTCACAAAAGTGTCAAGACAGTTTTAACAAGTTGAAAGAGTTATTGACATCGGTGCCCATTTTGAAGGTAGCAGACCCAGATAAAGACTTCACAATATGTGTTGATGCAAGTAAATAGGGACTAGGTGGTGTCCTAACTTAGGAAGGACATGTTATTTTTTATGAGTCTCAGAAATTAAAGGAAGATGAGAGAAATTATGTCACTCATGACTTAGAATTGGCAGCAGTAATACATGCATTAAAAATGTGGAGACACTACATAATGGGAAGGAAATTTCTACTATTGATGGATAATAGTGGTGTGAAATATCTGTTTAGTCAATCAGAGGTCAATACAAGGCAAGCCAAATGGTTAGCCTTCTTGAGTGAATTCAACTTCGAAGTCAAACATATCAAGGGAAAAGAAAATAAAATAGCAGACGCTTTAAGCAGAAGAGTCCAAGGGTTATTTGAGGTAAATATCAGCAGGGTAGAAAGTGATCTGGAACAAAGGGTAAGGACGATCGATATTAGCGACGAAAATTACACTAAGATGATTGTAGAATTACAAAATAGTACCGTAGTCTCAGATAAACCATATCTAAGTATCGACAAGAAGGGATTATTACGATTTGAAAATAGACTGTACATACCAGATTCAGCGGAGTTAAAATTAATTGTTTTAGATGAAGTGCATAAGAAACCATATTCTGGCCACCTAGGTTACCAGAAAACAATAACAACACTCAGAAAGCTATTTTACTGGCCTAATATGAAGGGAGAAACAACATAGTACTTGGCTAGGTTCCAGGATTCTCAGCAAGTTAAGGCCGAACACCAGCATCCAGCCGGCCTATTACAACTATTACCAGTACCAGAATGGAGATGAGAGACCATATCACTGGACTTTATAACAGGTTTTCCCAAAACAAAGAAACAAAATGATTCTATCATGGTTGTAATCGATAAAAATCAGTAAGTATGCACACTTTATTCCTGTAAAGTCTACTTTTAAAGCTATACACATTGTTGAAATATTCATGAAAGAAATTTTTAGACTGCATGGTATTCCTAAAATGGTGATTTCAGATAGAGACGTAAAACTCACATCCGCTTTTTGGAAGGAATTGTTTGCAGGGCTAAATACTAATTTGAATTTTAGTACGAGTTATCATCCACAAATGAATGGACAGACCAAAAGGACAAACCAAATCATAAAGGATATTCTCTGCATGTATGTAAGAACAAAACCGAACCAATGGGAAGACTACCTACACTTGGTAGAATTTGCATATAACAATGGGTACCAAACTTTGTCTAAGTTGAGCCCTTTCGAATACTGTACGATAGAAAGTGTACGAATCTAATTAGTTGGGATAAACCAGCTGACATAATCATGGTTGGACTAGAGATGGTCCAAGAAATGGAGAACATGGTAAGGAAGTTACAACAAAACTTGAAAGAAGCACGGGACAGACATAAGAGCTATGCAGATCAGAAAAGAAGACACTTGGAATTTCAAGTAGGAGAACATGTTTATTTGAAGGTTAAAGCCCGAAAAATCTCGTTGAATTTAGGGAACTGTGCCAATATGGCACCCAGGTTTTGTGGGCCCTTCGAGATACTAGCTCGAATTGGACCCGTAGAATATCAACTTGCACTTCTAGCTAATCTAAGAATTCATAACGTATTTCATGTTTCTTTGGTTAAAAAGTATATTCATGACCCTACTCATAGGATTGATTGGGACTTGGTGCAGGTGGAACTAGAGGGCGATTTTCAGGTGGAACCCCTACGCATTCTGGACCAGAGAGAAATAACACTTAGGAACAAAGCCATCGCTCAGGTAAAGGTGCAATGGAAGAACTTTAGTCCAGAGGAGGCCACTTGGGAGTTGGAAGGAGATTTACAGAAATCTCATCCAACCCCGTTCCAAGAAAGGAACGAACACTGAGGACAATGTTTTACTGAAGGGGCAAAGGATGTGATATCCCCAAAAATAAAATATTTTGAAATTTAAATTTGCTGGAAATTTATTTCCGTTTTTAGTAAATTCGAATTTGGAAATTTTTTTCCATTAATGGCAATTCCGAATTTCAAATTTGATATTTGTAATTAATTATTATGATTGTTGAGAAGAGTTATAATTGGGACTCAACTGACGATTTGAATATGACACTTGTATAAAAATAGAAGATTTATATTAATTGCAGGAGGACAAATGGAATATCCATGTTAAAATCAGTTGACCATGACTCCATGAGTGGGGAACAAGTTGGAACTACCTCTGAGATGATTATTACAAGTGGAAAATCAGATATTTGGCCATTGGCAGGCCCTAAAAATCAAGGATTTAGAAAGCTACGAAAATTCTCCCCAAGGGAGGTAAAAAGACCTGGGCAAAATGGATATATAACATATGCGAGGAGGCAGGACACTGCCAAGTATGCGGGGAAAATATTTTATTTTAGTTCTCTTGCTATTACGAACACTACGGATTGAGTGTGAGGCAAGAGGAGTCTGCTGAAATGGAATTTCCTTGTTGTTATGAGCACTGCTAAGTAAGTGTGAGGCAAGAGGATAACTACTGGAATTGAAGGACATTGCGGAGGAGGAGTTCCAAGTTCTCCCTCATGGATTCATGGTTAGGCTAGGGAGTGAATCGGGCAAGTGATTTTTGGCTACCCTATTCTACGGTTGGGAGGAACGTGGTTGTACCCTTTGTCTTCCCGCAAAATTGTTTTAGATATGCTTCTCTACTTCTTCTCTGTCTGAATGATTTTATATATGATGCATTGTATTTGTTAAATCAGAACTGTAATGATTTCCATTCTCTGGTGAATGATTCAACCACGGATGTAATACATCTGCTAATTTTGATAGATAATAATGCGTAGGAGAAATCAGGTTGAATTCATGAAACCTAAAGATCGACAGAGAATATAGGGAAAATCTAATCTCGAATTACCCCTTCCTGAACGAACGATAGAATTGGGCCGTTTATTTTTGTATGATAGTTGAAATGGGTTATGCATGGATAAATCCTGGAAGAAAATTTCCTCTAAATTAGATCCACTGCTAGTTTCTTTCCTTATTTGTCCTCTGAGTCAAATCAATGCTGAAATTTGCATGTTAGGAGTGGAAGTTATGATGTATTTTCAATTTAGCTAACTGTATGAATAATATCGGGACAACTTTCTGAGTTTTGAAAACTATATTGCTTTTCCTATTCATTAAACAGACTGTGTAGAAAACAGATCTGTAGCTGAGGTAGGAAGATTGACTACTATACCTTACAATTCGTGAACCTAACCTGTATAAAGGTATTTCGAACAAGAGAATACAGAAAAATAAAGTTATACTATATAAATTGCAATGATAGATCTATTAGACGAACTACTTTAACAATAAAGGAATACCGGATGCACCTTTCTTATTTTCAGAATTTTTCCTTTGCGCAAGGCTGTACAACTATGGCTATTCACCTTTAGACTTCCCTGTTGTAATAATGTTGCACAAACAAAACGGAAACAAGAAGTGAAAAGTCATGAAATCTGAACCTCGAAATCCTGAAGTGTTGGTCCCACTTCTTTTCATTTTAAAAATTCGGGAGTCATTGTGTGCTGTGATTTGGCTTTTGAAGTCGTGAAATCCCGAACCCTGAAACCCCGAAGTGTTGGTCCCACATTCGTTACACTTTCAAAATTCAGGAGTTGTTGTGTGTTGATATTTGGTATTTGCAATAGAAAAATCCCGAACCCCGAAGCCCCGAAGTGTTGGTCCCACATCTTTTCACCTTTCAGAATTTGGGAGTTGCGGTGTGTTGATGTTTTGGTATTTGAAATAGCGAAACCCCGAACCATGAAGCCCCGAAGTGTTGGTCCCACATCGTTTTACCTTTCGGAATTCGGGAGTTGTGGTGTGTTGATGTTTGGTATTTGAAATAGCGAAACCCCAAAACCCCGAAGTGTTGGTCCCACTTCCTTTCACCTTTCGGAATTCGGGAGTTGTTGTGCATTGATGTTTGGTATTTGGAATAGCGAATCCCTGAACCTTGAAACCCCGAAGTGTTAGTTCCACTTTATTTTTACTTTTCGAAATTCAGGAGTTGTGGTGTGCCGATGTTTGGCATTTGAAAATCGTGAAATCTCGAACCCCGAAAATCCCGAAGTGCTATTCCCACCTTCCTTTCATCTTTTCGAAATTCGGGAGTTGTTGTGTGATGATGATCGGCATTAGTAATCGCCGAAACCCGATTGACCTCCGTTTTTCCACAAAAACTGTAGTAACATGGTAGGAATTTGTTATAGGAACAACTCTATTATTATAAGATATGGACTGGTAGAATCGATGGAGGATTTTCAGCCAGGATAGAGGTAGAATAGAAATAACCAAAAACATTTAGCGCGATTTTTTTTTTCTAAGAGTTTTGCTCGCCATGAGATCATATGCTTTAATTTTTTGAATTTTCGTAATTAGACTATTGTTTAATGGAATAAACCGTAGAGGACAAAAGGGATCCTTTGAAGTAAAACTAGACTGGTGTAATAATGACGTTATGGAAAGAAATGAATCTTATATTCCCGTAGTTTCTAAGCTTAAACGAAGTTGAATTATGTCATAGATTTTTTTTTTTATGGTGAATTCGAGGTTCATTATAATAATCTTTCACAAAGATCAAAATTATTGATTGATGAAGGAACAATTTCACCATTTTTTTCGCATAAGGTATTGATTTATCCATTGATTATTGACTTATTCGATAATGAAAAGAATAACATGGAATTGTTCAATAACATTTAGTCACACATGAGAAAATAAATATTGCAATATGATATAAATAAGTAAAATACTTGTTCATCATTAGATCTTCATTGATAACATTCATAACGACCATGGATCTAAAGGATCTTCATTGATAACATTCATAACATTATTCACTTATCAAAAGGATAACCTTTGATAGAATTCATAACATTATGCATTAATGCTTACCCATGTTTTCTCTAAATGCTCATTCTGCTTGACAATGAGAAGTTGGATGTCACCTTGACTCTCCTCTATTCTAGAGTCATACATTTATTTTGTTGTATGTAAAGGGAATAACCATGGATGCAAGATGTTGCATGCATTATGTTTGATTATGGTGTTGGAATATTTTATTTGGTTCCTATCAAGGCTCATGTCATTGACAAGTTGATGAACCTCACCAAGTTACCATGGAGTAAGTGCTTGCTACATTTAATTCCAAACAATGGGTTACTAATATATCTGAACCAACAATAATTGCTTTACATTTCTATAAGACCATTTTTGACAACAACATTAAATTCAAATCCTATTTTTATTGGATAACCATGTATCTAATTACCATTTTCCATAGCTAATTAATCCAGAAATGTGGGCATCACACTAACCATGGTGATTGACTTGGGTTTTATTCCTAGCATAACCTACATTTCATTGAAGAATGTTGTGATTTCATGGGAATGGTGAGTCTGGGAATAACCAACAATGTTCTCATTCCATGGATATGCTTACCTTTTTCCATAGTTAATAAATATGCACATGTAGACAGAACACCAACCATGGTGATTGAGTTGGATTTTATTCCTAGGACTTGTGTTTTGTTGAATAATATCAAGGCTTCATGGGGACCTAATGATTTCATTCCAATCAAAGAATGAGAAATATTTTCAAGAGCACTATGTCGAGCATTTTTTTCTAGTGTATTCACATGGGCCTTAGCCAAACATACATGTGGGAGATTACGGAACAACAGTATGCTGTTCGGTTTGGATTTTATGCCCTCGGACCAAATTGGTCACATGTCCTTGAATGGCTTGAGGAGGCAAGTTGAAACTATCGATAAAACTAAAACCAATACTCAGATGCATGAATATTCATTTGCGTTGGATCCAGAGCACCAGGTTTCAGCTATTGGGGCTCCTACACTATGATTCCATTGACCAGAAAACAATTTGTTGGAGTATCTCCAACACTAGGATTTTGGTCAATGAGGCATAGTGCAATTTCTGACGAGGAGGTCAATTTTAAAGAACATTGTGTCGGGTATTTTTGGCTAGTGTAGTCACATGGGCCTTGGATAAATATACTTGTGGGAGCTTATGAAAGTCTGTTATGCTACTTGGTTTGGATTTTATGCCCCCAGAACAAATTGACCACATGTCCCTAAATGGCTTGAGGAGGTGAGTTGAAACTCACAATAAATCTCAAAGAAGGACTCACATGCACGAACCATCAATTGCATTGGATTAAGAGCACTAGGTTGCATCTAGTGGGGCCCCTAAGCTATCATTCCATTGACTGAAAAACCATTTGTTGGAGTATCTCCGTGAGTAAGGTTTTGGTCAATGAGGCATAGTGCAATTTCTAAAGATGAGCTCGATTTTCAAGAGCACTCTGTCAAGCATTTTTTTTTAGGGTAGTCACATGGGACTTGGAAAAACATATATGCAGGAGCTTACCGAACAACATTATGCTACTCAGTATAGATTTTATGTCCTCATACCAAATTGACCACATGTCCTTGAATAGCTTGAGGAGGCGAGTTGAAACTATCGATAAAAATCAAACTGGGACTAGGATGCACGAACTGTCATCTACATTAGATCTGGAGCATCATGTTTCATCTATTGGGGCTCCTACACTATCTTTCCATTGACCGCAAAACAATTTGTTGGAGTATCTCCAACACTAGGATTCTGATCAATGAGGCAGAGAGAAATTTCTGAAGAGGAATGTCGATTTTAAAGAACACTCTGTTGGGTATTTTTGGCTAGTATAGTCATGTGGGCCTTGTCCAAATAGAATTGCGAGAGCTTACGAAAGTCTGTTATGATACTCGGTTTGGATTTTATTCCCCTGGACCAAATTGACCACATGTTCCTAAATGGCTTGAGGAGGCGAGTTGCAACTCACGATAAAACTCAAACCGAGACTTAGATGCATGAATTGTCAGTTGCATTGGATTAAGAGCATTGGGTTTCAACTAGTGGGGCCCCTAAGCTATCATTTCGTGGACCAAAATCCATTTGATGGAGTATCTCCGTCACTAGGGTTTTGGTCAATGAGGCATAGTGCAATTTTTGAAGATGAGCTCGATTTTCAAGAACACTCTGTCAGACATTTTTTGCTAGTGTAGTCGCATGGGCCTTGGCCAAAAATACATGCGGGAGCTTACATAACAACATTATGCTGCTCGGTTTTGATTTTATGCCTGCAGACCAAATTGACCACATGTCCTTGAATGGCTTGAGGAGGCGAATTGCATTTATCAATAAAAATCAAAATGGGATTCAGATGCACGAACCGTCACTTGCATTGGATTCAGAGAACCAGATTTTAGCTATTAGGATCCTATGCTATCAGTCCATCAACCATAAAACAATATTTTGGAGTATCTCCAACACTAGGATTTTGGTCAATGAGGCATAGTGCAATTTCTGAAGAGGAGGTCCATTTTAAAGAGCACTGAGTTGGGTCTTTTTGGCTAGTGTAGTCACATGGGCCTTGGCCAGTTAGACTTGATGGAGCCTACAAAAGTCTGTTATGCTTCTTGGTTTGGATTTTATGCCCCCGGACCAAATTGACCACATGTCCCTAAATGACTTGAGGAGGCGAGTTGCAACTTGTGATAAAAATCAAACCAGGGCTCAGATTCACGAACCATCAGTTGCATTGGATTAACAACACTGGATTTCAGTTAGTGGGGACCCTAAGTTATCATTCCATCGATCGAAAATACATTTGTTGGAGTATCTTTGTCACTAGGGTTTTGGTCAATGACGCATAGTGGAATTTTTGAAGATGAGCTCGATTTTCAAGAACACTCTGTCAGGAAATTTTTTCTAGTCTAGTCACATGGGACTTGGCCAAACATACATGCGAGAGCTTACCAAACAACATTATGATGCTCAGTTTGGATTTTATGCCCTCAGACCAAATTGACCACATGTCCTTGAATGACTTGAGGAGGTGAGTTGCAACTATCGATAAAACTCAAATTGGGACTTGGATGCATGAACCATCACTTTCATTGGATTCAAAGAACTAGGTTTTAGCTATTGGGGCTCATACGCTATCATTCCATCGACCAAAAAACAATTTTTTCGAGTATCTCCAACACTAGGATTTTGGTTAATGAGGCATAGTGCAATTTTTGAAGAGGAGGTCGATTTTAAAGAATGTTGTGTCAGATATTTTTGGATAGTGTAGTCATGTGGGCCTTGGCCAAATAGACTTGTGGGAGCTTACAAAATTTGTTATGCTACTCAGTTTGGATTTTATTCCCTCGGACCAAATTGACCACATGTCCCTAAATTACTTAAGGAGGTGAGTTACAACTCACGATAAAACTCAAACCAAGACTCAGATGCACGAACCATTAGTTGCATTGGATTAAGAGCACTAGGTTTCAGCTAGTGGATCCCCTAAGCTATCATTATGTACCGAAAATCCATTTGTTGGAGTATCTCCATCACTAGGGTTTTGGTCAATGAGGCATAATGCAATTTTTGAAGATGAGCTCGATTTTCAACAACACTCTGTCGAGCATTTTTTTCTAGTGTAGTCACATGGGCCTTGGCCAAAAATACACGTGAGAGCTTACGGAACAACATTATGCTGCTCGGTTTGGATTTTATGTCCTCGGACCAAAATGGATACATGTCCTTGAATGGCTTGAGAAGGTGAGTTGCAACTATTGATAAAACTAAAACTGTGACTTGGATGCATGAACCATCACTTTCATTGGATCCAGAGAACCATGTTTCAACTATTGGGGCTTGTACACTATCATTCCATCGACCGAAAAATAATTTGTTGGAGTATCTCCAACACTAGGATTTTGGTCAATGAGGCATAGTGCAATTTTTGAAGAGCGGGTCGATATTAAAGAACATTGTGTTGGGTCTTTTTGGCTAGTTTAGTCATGTGGACCTTGGCCAACTAGACTTGTGGGAGCTTAAGAAAGTTTGTTATGCTACTCGATTTGGATTTTATGCCCCTAGACCAAATTGACCACATGTCCCTAAATGGCTTGAGGAGGCGAGTTGCAACTCGCGATAAAACTCAAACCGGGACTCAGATGCATGAACCGTCAGTTGCATTGGATTAATAACACTCAGTTTCATCTAGTGGGGCCCCTAAGTTATCATTCAGTCGATTTAAAATCCATTTGTTGGAGTAGCTTTGTCACTAAGGTTTTTGTCAATGACGCATAGTGCAATTTTTGAAGATGAGCTCGATTTTTAAGACCACTATGTAGGGCATTTTTTTCTAGTGTAGTCACATGGGACTTGGACAAACATACATGCGGGAGCTTACGAAACAACATTATGCAGCTAACTTTGGATTGTATGCCCTTTGACCAAATTGGCCACATGTCCTTGAATGGCTTGAGGAGGCGAGTTACAACTATCGATAAAAATCAAACCGAGACTCAGATGCATGAGTTGTCACTTTCATTGGATCCAGAGCACTAGGTTTCAACTATTGGGGATCCTACTGTTGGAATTATTAATACAACTGAGAGGGGGGGTGAATCAGTGGTATGTGAGCTTAAACAATTTTATGTCTGTTAAAACATTATTAAAATTTCCTCATGTGGTCATCAACAATATACAACATATGGACAGTAAAGGTAAAGAACAATAGTCACACATAAAGTATACACAGAGACAGATTTTGCACGAGGAAACCCATAAAGGGAGAAAACCTCTTCTTCTTCGAAATGATAGGCAGTTTTTTAAGTTCTGTACATCATCTATAATTGAGCACCAACTCAATGTGAGGCTGCAACCTCTATTTTACAAGCTGCATCTTGTTTGAGAGCACCAACTTTCTAGTTTCTCTAGAACCCACTAGAAGGAAGCACCAACTCCCTAATTATTCCAGCACCAACTTCCTAAATGTTTCAGCACCAACTGGATGGAAGCACCAACTTCCCGTTACACAGGCTCCAACCTGTATAACAGAGAACACTTGTTCTCCCTAGCACCACCCTGCCACCCTTGTTTCTCTAGCTACAACTAGATGGAAGCTACAACTTCCTGTGTTCAAGAACCCACTTGAACTTATGAGGACAACAGTCCTCCCGAGCACCTCCCAACCTCCCTGAAATATGAAAGGATAAATACATAGACAATTTATGCAGATAAATCACTTCTTACCATTCTTTCTCTGTTCTGTAAATTTGATCTTCAGCAAATTGTTCTGTAATTCTTCTCTTCCTCTGTCTATTTAGCAGGTCTGCTCTGCATCACATTCTTCTGTCATTCTGCTCTTTTTCTTCTCTTTCTATCATTCTTCTCTACTTCTGCTCTGCTTGTCATTCTTCTCTGCTTCTTCTCTACATTTCATCTCACTCTTTACATCTATTAAAATTTCATACTACGCATCTTCTCATATCTCCTTTCTTACTATTTCGTTCTTTTTCATCTAGAACAACCAAACAAATTCCGTCTCTCTCGTTTTCTTTTATACACACAACCTTGATTGTTCCACTTCACCTTCCAATAGGCAAACCAAGGACACCTGTCTTAGCAACTGAAATGATAATTGATTTGCAATCAAGAATCTGTTTTGTTTAGCAGAATCGTAACTGATGAGTTACCTGTGTGTGAAGAAATAGTAACCCTTAGATCTCATTCAAGTCTTATCCGCACCGTAGGGTGAATTTTATAAATATTTCCTTTAATTCGGGTTTCGTCATTTCAACATTCCTTTGCCCAAGTTTCTCGACACTTTCACATCGCGATCTCCGAAACTCCGAATTGGAGCTTATCTGGACTGACTCCTTCTCTTCCCATGACCAAGCGTTGTGACCAAGGCTTTATGTGAAAGGCGCTTTCACGATTTCTCATATCACGAATTCGTAATTCCTTATGTTCAATGTTCCTTTCAGCTCCAAATCCCGATCTATGAAATTCCATAATGAAATCAGATCAACAATCCAGATTATATCTAGATCTGACGGTTCATATTAAGTCGGGATATTACTCATCGCGATTTCGACACTCTGGACGATTGGAGTTTTTTTCAACTCGAATTCCCGATTCTCGACATTCAGTAAAGAAGTCGAATCAATGGTCCAGATCACTTATTGATCTGACGGTTGTTGTTACATCGCGATTTCGCCTATCGCAATTTCGTAAATGTTGCATAGTTTCTTCTGCCTCTCCATATCGCTATTCGTGAAACTCTGATAAGAGATTAGATCAATGGTCCAGGTTGGATCTTGTCTTGACGGCTGTGATTGAATCACAATATTGCATATCGTGAAATCGGGATCCTTGTTGCATTTGTTTCTTTTCCTTTTGGAGTCGTGATTCGCAAAACTCCGACACGGAGTTAGATCAATGGTCTAGATTCATTCTCGATTCAATGGCTGCGATTGAATCGCGATATCGCATATCGCGATTTCGGAATTATTGTTGTCGAGTGTTTTTGTCACTTCAAAGTCCCGATCCCCGATGCTCCATGAAGAAAATCAACGGTCCAGATCACTTCTTAACTTAACGATTGCGATTTAAATCCCGAATTCGCATATCGCGATTTCGGTATTCTTGTTGTCAAGTGTTTTTGTCACTTCAAAGTCCCGATCCCCGATACTCCGACATTGACTGGAATTAACGGTCCAGATCAAAGCTTGATCCGACAGCTCAAATTTCATCGCGATTTTTCATATTGTGATTACGCCCTCTTCTCCTTGCATTTTAAGGACCGTGCAGGTTCTCCTCGATCCAACGGTTGTCGGACCCTGCGCTCGGATCTGATGGATGAGATATTTCTCCCTCTTCAACAATCATAGATTCTTCTTCTCAAACTTTCTCTCATTCCCTGCCTTCGATCATTCGCTGCCTTCGATCATTCACCTCTCTGAACTTATCATCTATTTGCCTGTCAATTACAAACTTGTTGTTCTCATGTCATCTTCACTGTTGCCATCAATGACAAGCATTCACTGTTTGTTAACTGTCTGTTAAATATTTGCCAACAATCTCCCCCTTTGGCATTGATGGAAACACAAGCACCCACAAGCACCCACATGTATTCAGATCTTCTCTCCTGCTCTTTTCTCCCCCTTTGACATCAATGTCAAAGAAGAAACATTCTTCCCCTGATCTGTTGCAAAACAATACTCCCCCTGTCGACTATAAGCATCTTGGGAATACACCAGATATTCAATAAGTGCTCCCCCTAACCAGGTGAACAGATTAAACACCAGAGATTATAACCCCCAACTTTTGACGAAGGTGTCCAAAAGGGGTTGTTGCTAATGGTTTAGTAAAGATATCAACAATTTGTTCTTTGGAAGGAATATAATTCAACTAAACAATTATGTTTGTAACTTGTTCTTGGAGAAAATGATACTTGATTGGAATATGCTTAGTATTGGAATGAAGAATAGGATTCTTGGAGACACTAATGGCACTTGTGTTATCACAATGAATTGGAATAGGATCAGTGTAAGTTACCTTCAGATCTGCAAGAGTTTGTATCATCCATAAGATTTGTGTGCAGCAAGTAGCAGCAGCAATGTATTCTGCCTTTGTAGAGGATAATGAAATAGATCCTTGCTTCTTACTAAGCCATGAAACCAATGAGTCACCCAAAAAAAATTCTCCTCCACTGGTGTTTTTTCTCTCATCAACACAGTTTGCCCAGTCTGCATCTGAATAAGAAGTTAACTGGAAATTCTGATTTCTAGGATACCACATTCCATAAGTCATTGTTCCCTTCAAGTATTTAAATATTCTCTTGACAGCTACCAAATGACTTTGTCTAGGAGCAGACTGAAAACGACCTACCATTCCAACAGCTTGCATTATATTAGGATGGGTTGTTGTGATGTACAGAAGACTGCCTATCATAGAACGATATGTTCTTTGATCAACATCAGTTGAGATATCATCTTTACTTAGCTTGCAACCAACCACCATAGGTGTGCTAACTGTAGAAGAATCTTCCATCTGAAATTTCTTCAATATCTCTTTCAAATATTTTTCTTGAGAGATAAAAATTCCTGCAGAGCTTTGTTTTACTTGCAAGCCAAGAAAATATGACAGTTCTCCTATCATGGACATTTCAAATTTTGTTTGCATAGAGTTAGCAAACCACTGGACAGATGATTCATTAGTGCAGCCAAAAATAATATCATCTACATAAACCAAAACAACTAGTAAATTATCGCCTTCAGATTTAATGTAAAGGTTATTGTCAACAGTACCTTTCTTGAACCCTTTTTCTTGTAGAAATTTGTCCAGTCTATAATACCAAGCTCG
>ML796327.1:500787-521224 GCA_009831015.1 Picea engelmannii | reverse complement strand
TCTTCTGAGGAATTGTCATTATTTACAACCAAACTTTTCTTCTTATTATATTTCTTGTACTTGTACTTCTTTTCATCATCAGAGTTCTGGTCCTTTTTCTGATAGGGACACTTAGAAGCAAAATGACCTATCTTACCACAGTTGAAGCATTTGAAAGGCAACTTCCCTTGATATTTTCCTGATCCTTTCTTTAACCTTCTCACGAATTTTGCCTCAATATCATCTAATTCTGAATCAATATTCTTGTTTTCTTTAAAAGATGCTTCTCTAGTACTGGATTTATCCTTGTTAATTCTCATTTCATATGAAGTTAGTGTTCCTAGAAGTTGATCAATGGACAGAGTTTTAAGATCATTTAATTCTTCTATTGCAGAGACTTTTGGATTAAATTTATCAGGCAGAGTTCTTAAAATCTTTTGAACTAAGAGTGAGTCATCAAACGTCTCACCTAGACCCTTCATGGCATTTACAAGTTCTTCAACTCTTAAAAAATACTTGCTAATTGTTTCATCTTCATTCATCTTTAGTTGTTCAAATTTCAATCTGTATGTTTGGCCTCTTTTACTTTCTCACTTCCTTCATAACTGTTAATAAGTTTATCCCACATTTCTTTGGCAATATCAAGATGCATCACCTTTACAAACTCATCTTCAACAAGTCCATTCAAGATAGCATTCATCCCCTTAGCGTTAAAACTAAACTCTAACTTATCATCCTTGTTGGCTAGCACAACAGGCTTTGTATATCCAGTCTCTACTACATCCCAAACATCAGTACCCAAGGTCATTAAGTATGTTCTCATTCTAATCTTCTAGAAGGAAAAATTTGTTCCATCAAACAGAGGGGGCTTAGAGGCCGAAGTCCCTTCATGACTTGTCATGTTTAAGCTTACAGATCTACCTTTAAATAAAAGGAACCCGCTCTAATACCAATTGTTGGAATTATTAATACAACTGAGAGGGGGGGTGAATCAGTTGTATGTGAGCTTAAACAATTTTAAGTCTATTAAAACATTATTAAAATTTCCTCATGTGGTCATCAACAATATACAACATATGGATAGTAAAGGTAAAGAACAACAGACACATATAAAGTATACACAGAGACAGATTTTTCACGAGGAAACCCATAAAGGGAGAAAACCTCTTCTTCTTCGAAATGATAGGCAATCTTTTAAGTTCTGTACATCATCCATAATTGAGCACCAACTCAATGTGAGGCTGCAACCTTTGTTTTACAAGCTGCAACTTGTTTGAGAGCACCAACTCTCTGGTTTCTCTAGAACCCACTAGAAGGAAACACCAACTCCCTGATTATTCGAGCACCAACTGGATGGAAGCACCAACTTCCTGATTGTTCCAGCACCAACTGGATGGAAGCACCAACTTCCTGTTACACAGGCTCCAACCTGTATAACAGAGAACACTTGTTCTCCCTAGCACCACCCTGCCACCCTTGTTTCTCTGGATACAACCAGATGGAAGATATGACTTCCTGTGTTCAAGCACCCACTTGAACTTATGAGGACAACAGTCCTCCCGAGAACCTCCCAACCTCCCTGAAATATGAAAGGATAAATACATAGACAATTTATGCAGATAAATCACTTCTTACCATTCTTTCTCTGTTCTGTAAATCTGATCTTCAACAAATTGTTCTGCAATTCTTCTCTTCCTCTGTTCGTTTAGCAGGTTTGCTCTGCATCACATTATTCTGTCATTCTGCTCTTTTTCTTCTCTTTCTATCATTCTTCTCTACTTCTACTCTGCCTGTCATTCTACTCTGCTTCTGCTCTACATTTCATCTCACTCTGTACATCTATTAAAATTTCATACTATGCATCTTATCATATCTCCTTTCTTATTGTTTTGTTCTTTTTCATCCAGGACAACCAAACAAATTCCGTCTCTCTCATTTTCTTTTATACACACAACCTTGACGGTTCCACTTCACCTTCCAATAGGCAAACCAAGGACACCTATCTTAGTAACTGAAATGATAACTGATTCACAATCAAGAATCCATTTTGTTTAGCAAAATCGTAACTGATGAGTTACCTGTGTGTGAAGAAATAGTAAACCTTAGATCTCATTCAAGTCTTATGCGCACCATAGGGTGACTTTTATAAATCTTGCCTTTAATTCGGGTTTCGGCATTTCGACATTCCTTTGCCCAAGTTTCTCGACACTTTCACATCGCGATCTCTGAAACTCTGAATTGGAGCTTATCTGGACTGACTCCTTCTCTTCCCGTGACCAAGGGCTATGAGCAAGTCTTTATGTGAAAGGTTCTTTCGCGATTTCGCATATCGTGAATTCATAATTCCTTATGCTCAATGTTCCTGTCACCTCCAAATCTTGATCTGCAAAATTCCATAATGAAATCAGATCAACAATCCAAATTATATCTAGATCTGACGGTTCATATTAAGTTGGGATATTACTCATCGCAATTTCGACACTCTGGACGATTGGTGTTTTTGTCAACTCGAATTCTCGATTCTCGACATTCAGTAAAGAAGTCGAATCAATGGTCCAGATCACTTCTTGATCTGGCAGTTGTTGTTACATCGTGATTTCTCCTATCGCAATTTCGTAAATGTTGCATAGTTTCTTCTACCTCTCCATATCATGATTCGTGAAACTCCGATAAGACATTAGATCAACGGTCTAGGTTGGATCTTGTCTTCACGACTGCGATTGAATCACAATATCACATATCGTGAAATCGGGATCCTTGTTGCACTTGTTTCTTTTCCTTTTGGAGTCACGATTCGCGAAACTCTGACACGGAGTTAGATCAATGGTCTAGATTCATTCTCAATTCAATGGTTGCGATTGAATCGCGATATGAAATATCGCGATTTCAACATTCTTGTTGTCGAGTGTTTTTGTCACTTCAAACTCCCGATCCCCGATGCTCCATGAAGAAAATCAACGGTCTAGATCACTTCTTAACTTAATGGATGCGATTTAAATCGCGAATTCGCATATCATGATTTCGACATTCTTGTTGTCAAGTGTTTTTGTCACTTCAAAGTCCTGATCCCCGATACTCCGACATTGACTGGAATTAACGGTCCAGATCAAAGCTTGATCTGACGGCTCAGATTTCATCACGATTTTTCATATTGCGATTATGCCCTCTTCTCCTTACATTTTAAGGACCATGCAGGTTCTTCTCGATCCAGTGGCTAGACCCTGCGCTTGGATCTGACGACTGAGATCTGTCTCCCTATTCAATGATCAGAGATTCTTCTTCTCAAACTTTCGCTCATTCGCTGCCTTCGATCATTTGTTGCCTACGATCATTCACCTCTCTGAAGTTATCATTTGTTTGCCTCTCAATTAAAAACTTGTTGTTCTCATGTCATCTTCACTGTTGCCATCAATGAAAAGCATTCGCTGTCTGTTAACTGTCTGTTAAATATTTTCCAACACCTACGCCATCATTCCATCGACCAGAAAATAATTTTTTGGAGTATCTCCAACACTAGGATTTTGGTTAATGAGGCATAGTGCAATTTTTGAAGATGCGGTCGATTTTAAATAACATTGTGTCAGGTATTTTTGGCTAGTGTATTCACATGGTCCTTAGCCAAATAGACTTGTGGGAGTTTACGAAAGTCTGTTATGCTACTCGGTTTGGATTTTATGCCCTCGGACCAAATTGACCACATGTCCCTAAATGGATTGAGGAGGCGAGTTGCAACTCGCGATAAAGATCAAACCAAGACTATGATGCACAAACCGTCAGTTGCATTGGATTAAGAGAACTAGGTTTTAGCTAGTAGAGGCCCTAAGCTATCATTCCATTGATCAAAAATCCATTTGTTGGAGTATCTCTATCACTAGGGTTTTGGTCAATGAGGCATAGTGCAATTTCTGAAGATGAGATCGATTTTCAAGAACACTATGTCAGGCATTTTTTGATAGCGTAGTTGCATGGGCCTTGGCCAAACATACATGTGGGAGTTTACAGAACAACATTATGTTGCTCGGTCTGGATTTTATGCCTTAGGACCAAATTGGCCACATGTCCTTGAATGGCTTGAGGAGGCAAGTTGCAACTATCGATAAAACTCAAAACAAGACTCGGATGCATGAACCGTCACTTTCATTGGATCCAGAGCACCAGGTTTCAGCTATTAAGGCTCCTATTCTATCATTCCATCTGCCAAAAAACTATTTGTTGGATTATCGCCAACACTAGGATTGTGGTCAATGAGGCATAGTGCAATTTCTAAAGAGGAGGTCGATTTTAAATAACATTATGTCGGGTATTTTTGGCTAGTGTAGTCACATGGGCCTTGGCCAAATAGACTTGTAGGAGATTAAGGAATTATTTTATGCTACTCGGTTTGGATTTTATGCCCCCATACCAAATTGACCACATGTCCCTAAATGGCTTGAGGAGGCGAGTTTCAATTTGCGATAAAACTCAAACCGGGACTCAGATGCATGAACCATCAGTTGCATTGGATTAAGAGAACTGGGTTTTAGCTAGTGGGGACCCTAAGCTATCATTATGTCGACCAAAAATCCATTTGTTGGAGTATCTTCGTCACTAGATTTTTGGTCAATGAGGCATAGTGCAATTTTTTAAGATGAGCTCGATTTTCAAGAACACTATGTCGGGCATTTTTTTCAAGTGTAGTCACATTGGCCTTGGAAAAACATACATGCAAGAGCTTATGGAACAACATTATGCTTCTCGGTTTGGATTTTATGCCCTCGAACCAAATTGGCCACATGTCCTTGAATGGCTTGAGGAGGCGAGTTGAAACTATTGATAAAAATCAAACTAAGACTCGGATGCACGAACCATCAGTTACTTTGGATCCGGAGCACTAGGTTTTAGCTATTGGGGCTCCTACGTTATCATTCCATCGACCAGAAAACTATTTTTTGGAGTATTTCCAACACTAGGATTTTGGTCAATGAGGCATAGTGCAATTTCTGAAGAGGAGGTCGATTTTAAAGAACACTGTGTCAGGTCTTTTTTTCTAGTGTAGTCACATGGGCCTTGGCCAAAAATACATGCAGGAGCTTACGAAACAACATAATGCTGCTCGGTTTTGATTTTATGCCCTCAGACCAAATTGGCCACATGTCGTTGAATGACTCGAGGAAGTGAGTTGCAAATATCGATAAAACACAAACCGGGACTCGGATGCATGAACCTCCACTTGCATTGGATCCAAAACACCAATTTTTAACAATTGGAGCACCTATACCATCATGCCATTGACCGGAAAATAATTTTTTGGAGTATCTCCAACACTAGGATTTTGGTCAATGAGGCATAATGCAATTTCTGAAGAGGAGGTTGATTTTAAAGAACACTGTGTTAAGTCTTTTTGGCTAGTGTAGTCACGTGGGCCTTGGCAACATAGACTTTTTGGAGCTTACAAAAGTCTATTATGTTACTCGGTTTGGATTTTATGCCCCCACACCAAATTGACCACATGTCCCTAAATGGATTGAGGAGGCGAGTTGCAACTCGCGATAAAACTCAAACCGAGACTCTGATGCATGAACCATTAGTTGAATTGGATTAAGAGCATTGAGTTTCAATTAGTGGGGCCCTAAGCTATCATTCCATCGATCGAAAATCCATTTTTTGGAGTATCTCCTTCACTAGCATTTTGGTGAATGAGGCATAGTGCAATTTTTTAAGATGAGCTCGATTTTCAAGAAAACTATGTCGGGTGTTTTTTCTAGTGTAGTCACATGGGCATTGGACAAACATACATGTGGTATCTTACATAACAACATTATGCTGCTCGGTTTGGATTTTATGCCCTAGGACCAAATTGGCCACATGTCCTTGAATGGTTTGAGGAGGTGAGTTGCAACTATCGATAAAACTCAAATCGGGGCTTGGATGCACAAACCATCACTTGCATTGGATCCGGAGCACCAGGTTTCAACTATTGGGGCTTCTATGCTATCATTCCATCGATTGGAAAACAATTTTTTGGAGTATCTCCAACACTAGGATTTTGGTCAATGAAGCATAGTGCAATTTCTAAAGAGGAGTTCGATTTTAAAGAACATTGTGTCAGGTCTTTTTGGCTAGTGTAGTCACGTGGGCCTTGGCCAAATAGACTTTCAACAGCTTACAAAATTCTATTATGCTACTCGATTTGGATTTTATGCCCCTAGACCAAATTGACCACATGCCCCTAAATGGCTTGAGGAGGCGAGTTGCAACTCGCGATAATACTCAAACTGGGACTCAGATGTAGGAATCGTCAATTGCATTGGATTAAGAACATTGGGTTTTAGCTAGTGGGGCCCCTAAGCTATCATTTTGTTGACCGTAAATCCATTTTTTGGAGTATCTCTGTCACTAGGGTTTTGTTCAATGAGGCATAGTGCAATTTTTGAAGATGAGCTCGATTTTCAAGAACACTATGTCAAGATTTGTGTGCTAGTGTAGTCGCATTGGCCTTAGACAAGCATACATGTGGGAGCTTATGGAACAAAATTGTGCTGCTCGGTTTGGATTTTATTCCCTCGAACCAAATTTCCCACATGTCCTTGAATTCCTTGAGGAAGCGAGTTGAAACTATTGATAAAACTCAAACTGAGACTCAGATGGACAAACCATCACTTGCATTGGATCTAGAGCACCAATTTTCATCTATAGGGGCTCCTACGCTATCATTCCATCGTCCGAAAAACAATTTGTTGGAGTATCTCCAACACTAGGATTTTGGTCAATGAGGCATAGTGTAATTTCTGAAGAGGAGGTTGATTTTAAAGAACACTGTGTCGGGTATTTTTTTCTAGTGTATTCACATGGGCCTTGGCCAAATAAACTTGTAGGAGATTATGAAAGTCTATTATGCTACTCATTTTCGATTTTATGGCCCTAGACCAAATTGACCACATGTCCCTCAATTGCTTGAGGAGGCGAGTTACAACTCGTGATAAAACTCAAACCAGGACTCAAATGCATGAACTGACAATTGAATTGGATTAAGAGAACTAGGTTTCAATTAGTGGGGCCCCTAAGATATCATTCTATCTACCAAATATCCATTTGTTGGAGTATCTTCGTCACTAGGGTTTTGGTCATTGAGGCATAGTGCAATTTTTGAAGATGAGATCGATTTTCAAGAACACTATGTCAAGCATTTGTTTCTAGTGTAGCCGCATGGGCCTTGGCCAAACATACATGTGGGAGATTATGAAACAAAATTTTATTGCTTGGTTTGGATTTTATGCCCTAGGACCAAATTGACCACATGTCCTTGAATGGCTTGAGGAGGCGAGTTGCAACTATCGACAAAACTCAAACCGGGACTCGGATACACGAACCATCAGTTGCATTGGATCTGGAGCACCAGGTTTCAGCTATTGGGGCTCCTACACTATCATTCCATCGACTAGAAAACAATTTGTTGGAGTATCTCCAACACTAGGATTCTGGTCAATGAGGCATAGTGCAATTTCTGAAGAGAAGGTTGATTTTATAGAACACTATGCTAGGTATTTTTTTCTAGTATAGTCATGTGGGCCTTGGCCAAATAGACTTGTGGATATTACAAAATTTTGTTATACTACTCGGTTTGGATTTTATGCCCCCGGACCAAATTGACCACATGTCCCTAAATGGATTGAGGAGGCGAGTTGCAACTCGTGATAAAACTGAAATCGGGACTCAGATGCATGAACCGTCAGTTGCATTGGATTAAGAGCATTTATTTTCAGCAAGTGGGGCCCCTACGCTATCATTTTGTCGACCGAAAAACCATTTGTTGGAGTATCTCCCAAACTAGGGTTTTGGTCAATGAAGCATAATGTAATTTCTGAAGATGAGGCTGATTTTCAGGAGCACTTTGTTGAGTGTTTTTGGATATGGTATTGGTATTGGTATGATATGGTATGGTATTTTATTGGTATTGTATTGGGTATGGTCTTCATCCCTTGTTTTTCTTATGTTAAATTTATTTCAATTGTTGAAACATAATTCATTTCATGCTCTGTTTTCTAGGATTTGGCAATTAGTTGTTTTAGTGTTCCTATAGGTGAATTCACATTGAAGTGCTCACTTACCCTCTACCCTTTTTTTCCTCAATCATCACACTACAAGAAGAATTTCATGTTTAATATTTCTTCATTCTTGAGGTGCATCATGAGTTTGACAAAGTAGTGAAGCACCATGTTTTACCTCCCCATGTAATGATGATCATTATAACATCATTTGTGGGGAACTTATACATGTAAATAAGCTTCACTAGACTTTAGTAACATTGCACATGTGCAAACAAAGGTATTTTTGGGGAGTACATATTTTCCTAGTGACCAACCCCTTTCCCATATTCATTGATGTCATTGCCTCAATAAGATTGGTATAATACAGGTAATAAGTCAGTTAGTCTTAATATTCATACTGTATCTTCCTAAAAATGATACCACTCTAATCATACAAAATCTTCATAGTGAGTTCGATAACCTATAGATACAAGTTATTCTTTGAGTGTCATATCACATAGTTTCCATAACAAGAGCTTAGTAATAGAGAGCTTAGTATGATTCCAATCATTGTGTTGTTTAGTGATGCTTGGTATAGGCTAAGAATATAAATAAGAATGGTCATGAGAAGGTGTGAGAAGGCTTCCTAGAGTAGTGTTCCCTTGGTCAAAGTCATAGGAAAATTGTAATTAGAATTAGGGAAAAATAGAAACAAATAATTCTTTTTATTTTTTTGGTCACAAGATCGGCATATATGATAAAATAAATAAATAGATCTAAATTAAAATAACTAGAATCGATGGCTATATAAACTTATATGATGAAAGGAGCAATCACACCTAATCTGATGAACTGGTCGACAATACAGTTGGAATGGTTGGCCCCGTGTGTTTCTCTTCAGCTGTATGGCCCTCTGTTAGTCTTGATCTTCCTTCAATCGACGAAAAAAGATCTTAAAGTACCTGCAAAAATCATTCAACCTCCATAAATATCTAAAATATCAATACAAGTAATATTTGTAGCACATTATTTACTCTAATATGCATTTTTACGAGAGTGTCAGAACATACCTGAATGAACTCTTCTTGGTTTCCAGAATAATTTATTGGAGCCCCACGTCTAATATTTTATCAAATTGGCTCCCTTGATTTGAAGTAGTAGCAACGAAGTCAACATTGACTTTGTTGTTGCTTTGTTGGATCGAGGGAGGTTTTCTCCAAGATTAAACGACTCCACTAAATTATTCTCTACTGAAAAGGGCCAACCACGTGAAGGCGGAAGATCTTATGGCCCCTCCCCCCCCTCCCATCACTCTCAATTCCCCAATACCCAACATATAAATCTATTGAAATATTTATAGCAAAAACAAACATATTAAAATATTAAAATATTCATGTACATCATCATTTAGTACTTTTAGCCAGCCTCTTCTTCTTAACTCTATAGTTCTTAATCATTTCATCAATATCTACGTCTTCGTTCTTTGGGTGCTCTTCAAAATCTGATTATGATTGCATCTTATCACGCAGAGAACGCCTAGTCGTGGGGTACTCACAGTGTAATGGAGACCGTTGTGATGAGGCATCACCTACAAAAGAAAAAAATACAAAATTTAAATGGACAGTTTTTAAATATCATTGAACCAGTTCAGTAATATTAAAAGAAACAAATACGATGTCATTATTTACCTAGTTCAATGGTCGACACCATTGGAATGGTTTTCCCCACGTGCTCCTCTTCAACTGTACGAGCCTCAAGTACAACATTCCTTTCTATTGAGACCACAAAATTTATAAGGACAATCGTAAATGTATAAGTAAAAAAAAATAGAAGTACAAAATGCAAAACTACCAAATTCTTAAGTATATGATTAAAATACAACCATATTACCATAATGTGCTAGCTCAATCGTAGAACCATCATGGGGCTATGACCCCATAGAAAATTGGGAATGAATGGAATCATAACCATCTTCTGGTTGCAAAATTCTATCAACGCACTACTCTCCAATAGTACTAGTGCGTTCGTTGACAGTGTTTCTCCCCTAATTAAAACAAAGTTGTAAATATTAATAATATCCAACATGACTGTATTCTTTTAATAATAAAGGTTAATGTGTATTGCATTTTATTTACCTTATCCCGCAAAGTGGTTCTTGGTATCTACCCCAAGAGTTTTTGGTGTTCAACTACCACTTTATAGCCATACTTGTAACCAATCTTGAGGTATTCCTCTGTGGTTTCAGTACCAAACTCGTCACCCTGCATTTCATAAGAGTATGTATTTATTATTTTATTCACTGCAATTACCTAAAAGTTTTAAGGTGATACAAATAAGATATTTAGGTACTTACAATTCGTGACTGCAACTTCAACTAGCTGCCCTGGCCTAGCCTGTGTTGGCCACATTTGGAAAGCCTTTCTTTTGTGGCCTTTGATGTGTCAGTCAACCTATCATCAAAATTTTCAAGTATGTTAATATATACCACAATTTTATTTACATCTAAAAAAATTGAAGGTATTTAATTGAAATTGTAATTTACCTTCTGGGACCAGAGGGTGTTTTTCCTTCATCTATCAATTTATTCTCTTTTGCATCCTCAATGAGGGCCTTCCACTCCCTCTCTGGAATCATCATATGGTGTTCATACCTATCATTTTGTTTTAAGTGCTTCTTATATGTTTCTCGCGTATATTTTAAATATTGGCCAGCTGCGTCGGTGGCCAAGGTCTTATTAAATGTATCTACACCAAAAAGGCTTTCTAGATAATCCATCAATTCTTTTTTGAGGTTGGAATTCTGGGAATTCCACCTCTCCCATATGGTGGGCCGAAAAATCAGCAAATCCTTATTCTCCAAGGACCTTTAAAAATAGTTGTTCATGTTGGACACTCTTACCACACTTAGAAGGGGGGTGAATGAGTGTGGGGATCTTTTTCCCAAAACTTCCCTCTTACACAAAATTCCTTAGATAACATTCAATATTTACTCATTACCCATTGATGTCATTTATAACCAGTTAGATGTGAACATATATCAGCAATATATCATCAACAAGTCATCACCACAAAGAACACAAGATGTATGTACAATTTTTGTTTTTATTATTGACAACAATCTGGGGGTTTTCCAACAACAACTGAATAGAGTACAACTCTACAAGAGCACCAGCTCTATAATTCAAGACTCAACTTACATACTCAGCACCAACTGAGATGAGGTAACAATCCTCAACAAATATCAATCTGTCAACATTTACGTGACCTGTCAATAGTGCAGCCTGCGTGTGTACGCACCCTAGCTCACTATAGCATGCGTGTGTATGCGACTAGTGTATACAGAAACCTACGTATACCTTCTAAGATTCTTAGGGTTTGTACTTCAATACCAACTCATATCCTCTGCAACCAATATATCATTCTCTTATGCCTCTGAATATCCAATCTAACCACCAGCCAGTTACAACATATCCAAACTTTCCAATAGTCTACTCATTCTCCACAATAAATCAATACGAATGCTATCTCAATCATGTACAAAAAATGGTATATCATAGCAATCATGTCACCACAGATTCACAAGAGTACTACTCACTCCATCAACCAAATCAACCAAAATGAACCACATCATAGAAGCCATACCAAAAATTCCCTAAGCATTCACATTCACATCAAACAATTGTATCCATCAAGACAACAATGTAACCATACCAGTATCTCAGTGGCATATCTGAGCCCATAGAATGCAGATCTGGAACTTGCCTCATCATCCAAGAGCTTGGCACCAGCTCAAACACGATTCTTCATCATTCCATCCACTGTACATGCCTTGTCCTCATACAACCCGCGTATGTATGCGCCCTGGCCCATTACAACCCGTTTACACCTCATAAACTAGGGTTTATGAAGCTCTGAGACTTTTGTCATCGAGATCTCCAATATTGTTGAAACTTTGATGCGTCCATGAGATCCTCCTCACACTCTCTTTCTCAGAATATATCTTCAATCATGCTCAAGAGATACATACCAAATATGCTCTCACAAGAGGCTCTCCATCAATACTCCAAAAGATATTCTCACAAGAAGCTCTCCATTGATCCACTAAAAGGATGATCTGCAAGAGACCATAGCTATCTTATTTATACTTTCATCCTCTAGGTCACTTAACCCATTTTTAGGTCACTTTAACCTATTTTCCTTATTTTGGGGTTAACCACTTTCCATAAATAGAAAGTTCTCCAATACTTTATCATTTAAATATTCCTTCTTGATTATGTCACTTCTCTTTATTATTTAAATAATCCATCTTGACTTTGTCACTTTACTTTATCATTTAAATAATGATATCTTCTTTTTAGGGAACCTTAACATTTTTGACCATTTGGGGTGTCAAGCCAACACATGGGGGTCCTTCAACTTCATAGGCCCATAACTCTCAAATCATGGGGAGTTATGTGACATTCCACATACCACCAAAAATGGCATGACAAACACTATCCATCTAGGATAGTTTCACCAAAAACTTCATTGATCTCATTATTCCACATACAATCATGGGTCCTCCCAACCAAAACTCAACCACAAAGCGTCTTCCCATGAGGGATTTCACTGTAAGGGGACCACTTTGGAGTTCATCCATTTGTCCACCTTATCAATAATGATAAGACTATAATGATCCATCTATGCATCAATCCACCACTGCATCATATACATCAGCTATGCATCATGTATCGATGACAATTCATTGATCCATCTTCATCATATCAATGACAACTCATTGATCCATCGTCATCGATTGGTTTCCACTTGAAATCTATCATTCTCATCAAAGAAAATACATATACTTTGTTCATAAATTATCAATCAATCAAGCCTATCAAACAATCCATCACTTGACATCAATTAATGACATCAATCAATCACTTGAAATCAATCAATGAGATCAATCAATCAAACCATTGGCATCAATGACAACATGATCCAACTGTTCCCTACACATTAAATGATTAAATGATTATTAATTTAAAAATAATAATTTAGATGATTTATATTTGTCTACATAGAGAACATGAAAAAAAATAAATTAAAAATTACCTAGGACTTTAACCTGCTTTAATGGAATCCCTTCCTTGTTGACCATAAAGGTTCCCTTAAGGGTCCATGTGTTTGTCACGTGTATTTATTTAGGAAAATCAACCATATAGTTTGTCAAATCATCGGCCTCATCTCCATTACCACCTCCAGAGCCTAATCGTGTGGTCGCTTCCTCGGTGGGCGTGTCGTGGCTCCCACCTAATGGTGTGGACAATGGAGATCTGAATTGTTGCATCCTAGAAGATATACAAGGGCCTGCGTTGGGACCCTATGGCATCTGTGTAGTGCCACTACTACCGATACCATGGATGTCGGTGTCAACAGGTTCCAAAAATCTCTATATACGAAAGAAAACACTTTTTCGTTTAGATAATGTAAAAGTTAAAAATTAATCTTTCATAATTGATCTTATAACATAAAAATAAAACCACTTGAAATTATGGTTATTACCTTATATGTCTTAATCCTTGTCATAACTTCTATGATCCTTTCTTCAACCTCAAGAGTTTGATCTAGAATATCTAACAAGTGAGCTAGTTCCTTGTTTCCTTTATTGATATTTTTCCTTATTAAAACCATAGGGTCCAAAGATTCATACAAATCCCTTTCACTGACTGAATCATCATCATCATCATCATGTCCCTCTGACTACATATTCGACAAAATAAATGATAATTTAGTTATGTAAACAAATAAAATAATTGATCGCCACAGAAGCAAAATGCACATTAAATGCAATTCAAAAATTGTTGTTCATTTGCCTGTTCTGAGGACGCTATTGATTTACCATGATCATCCTGCCACATTACAGTAAAATTAGAACAGTGATCATTAGCATGAGAAATAAATTCAAATTTATGAGAAATTCAAATGTATGAGAAATTCAAATGTTGATAACAAAAATAGGTAATAAACAGACCGAAGCTCTCCAAATGAATTATCACCGTAAATAACATAATGAAAATCATAAAATATGAGATTCATTGCTTACATGTTGAGTAAATTAGTATACATACCGCCCCCATAATCGCAACATCTGTATCTATTCAATTCAAATTGTAATCAATCAATATCTCTTCCCCTGCAACTATTGATTTTATTGCACATACTAATACACAGTTTCATTCATGGCCCCAAATATGCAATTGGGTCTCTTATTTGTGGTCATGGGTCCTGTACTGTTTATAAACCCTGCAATATTCTCTATTGCTTTTGGCCTTCCGTCAATGCAGATAGTTGCTCCTTCATTTTGATCATTGTCTTTCAGCTTTATATAATTTGCAGCCAAGCCATATCTTCGCATATTTTTTTTATATTGGACTATTCGTATCCAATATTTGTAGATATAATAGGGTCCGACATACTCCATCAATTCAGTTAATCCTTCGTAAAAAAAAATTATGCCATCCATGGAAAATAGCCTCGAACCATGTAATGATGATGGAGCAATCCGGTATATCCTTTCGTTTACAAAAAAATCAGTGTTTATTTCAGGAAGATCCTTGGGTACTCATAGTTTCACTATATTTTTGTACCTCAAGGGCACCTCAATGTCATCTATTCTCTCATGATCATAAGATCATGATTCCCCTTTTGCAAGAAAAAATTCCATGCATCTATGGAATTTTCTTCTGATCTTATCACCTCTAGTTGATCTTCACCTGTTAGACCTAATAGATGTCTCACTTTCCTCTATTCTACCTGAACTTCACTCACTCAATGAATATAGATCTGAAAATTACCTATTTTCTTGTATGCCCTATAAAACCATTAATGACATAAACAACCTTTCAATCAAGATGTAACATTAGTTCATTACTAGTATCATATTAGTATCACGGTAAGCTCATAATGATTACCGTAGTGTTACTCTTTCTAGTATCCTATTATGTTGGTAATTTTTCTCATGTAACTTTACCCTAAGATTTTTTGGACAATTTAAAGACAACCCAAATCATGGCATTTCTAAAAAAATAAACAAGAAAGGTGGAAATTTAACTCAACAAAAACACTACCCTCATCGGAAATATGAACCTAGGGAGAAGAAATGGTAGAAAGGTAAAGGTGGCCTATACATGTCAAAAGGGAGCAAGCAATTGAGAGTGAATTACATTTTTAAGTAACAAATATGAGAGTTGTTGTTGATTTGTATCTTCACAACTCCCAAGGTATCTTCACAACTCTTGATTTTGTTCACAACTCTCGATCAAATCTGACAACTCACAAGGCATTGGTCAGAATGACATATGCAGTTTGGGGATATTATTCATGCACATGGACCTCTCATGCCATGCCATGTTACAAATATTGGAGTGGCAACTTGTTTGCTCATTTGGAGTCACGTGTCACATAGTTTGATGGATGAACTCCTAGTTTGATCGATGTTGGATATTGATGAGAAAACATGCTTCCTAGACAAGACCTCGATGGCTAATATTTTTGTGGAAATGAACTTGGGAGATGGATTTTCTTGAAGGAATTGATATCTTCAAATTGACATTATGGACACCAAATCCACTAGGTAACACAATTTTCTTGGAGAATGAAAACAACAGATTTCAATGGAGGATTTACTTTAGGGTAAGCACANAATGAACTTGGGAGATGGATTTTCTTGAAGGAATTGATATCTTCAAATTGACATTATGGACACCAAATCCACTAGGTAACACAATTTTCTTGGAGAATGAAAACAACAGATTTCAATGGAGGATTTACTTTAGGGTAAGCACAGTTTCTTTCCCATGTTAAGAAGACACCTTAGTGCCACCCTTCTACTTGGAAATATCACTATTTAAATAAAATAAATATATATTTACCATAATGCTTTCTTATTACACCCATACTAATTTTAGAGAATTGTTCCAAGCATTCAATGATGTGAGCATTAGTAGGAGATGGCACCTCATTTTATCTTGGGTCAAGCTGAAAATAATTTGATTTGAGAAGTCTTAATGAAAATTTCAGTCAGTGAATCAACTTACATCAATGTCTTATTTGAGGCTATCTTAGGATCCTTTTTTAGAGGAATTATTTGTGCTTTTGTAGGGTTAATTAAGGACTAGTACATTAATCCATATACTTATCCAGGATTAATGGATTTATATTTGATCCCTAGACAAATACTAATCTCTTTTTCCTTGTATCTTTAGGCATTATGGCCCTACTTTCTTCATTATATACCCATGAAAAGAAGGAACGTAGTTGAACATGTCCAACATAAGAGTTAGGATACCATATGAAACGATGAAGCATCAAATAGTTGTATAAATAAAATTCAAACATCAAATTCCTTTCCTTATCATTACACCGACAATAAATCTCAATAAAATATCTCTAATTGTCCAATTGGAAGGGTAGGTACTTGTCAATCTTACTCAACTTAAACATGTTCCAATGCTCTCTCAGATACATGGTGTAAGTCCTTGTTGGGGGTCTATAAGATAGCATCTCCTCCATAACTTTATCTACTCTAGTGATAGATCTCTCTAAAATGACATTTTTTTTAAACTTGCACTTACTCCCTGCATCTTCGTTATTAGGGTTAAGTTCTTATTTTCTAGTTGTTGTATGGTATCCATGTGTTACATTTTGAGAAATTGAGACTTAAATTGTTGGTCAGAAACAATTTTTTCATGCAACATTAAAGAAATTTGTGTACCTCTACGTTCTACTTCCCTCCTTGACTTTGCACTGGTTATCCATCCAAGGACCATCAATTTTTTACTATCTTCTCAAGATATGTGATTTTTGGATAGAATCTTATTTCAAATATGGACCTCATGAATATTGATCCAACTCGCATGAAGTGTGATAAAGTGGAGTTACTTGGTGAATGAAATGATTTTTTTGTGTGTCTTCATGATTATCGACAGAGTGTGTAGTATAAAAATACTCTACTATTAATCACCCAAACAACATATTGTATCATTGTCATATTCCCAAGGAGAGATATCCAAGACAATTATGCCACTTTGGATGTTGTTCTTTGAAATGATTATGTTTCTAAGAGAACTATTTTAGGGAATCCACTAGAGTTAAAACATCTCCACTTTACACCTTGAACTGAAACCTCTTGTCAAAGGGGTTCATATCTTAATTTCTATAAGCATAGTGTCATTGTAGATTCCCTAAATGTAGTTTTAAGGAAAAAATATGGACAATGAGTGTGATCTAAGCACACATAAAAATTAATTTATTTGCAAAAAATATCTTATGAAATCCCAAACACAATGTACAAGCATGGATTTATTCCTTACTAGAAAATGCATTTACTACTTCAAGGCATGGAATTTTAGTTGGAATTTCCATGGGCCCTATATCAGAACCTCATTCTATTAATTTGGTGTGAATTCCTACACTATTAAATCAGTCATAGTTAATTTTGATTATGTTGTGTTAAGAATCTATCATTTTTGGCCTAAGGAGAGGTCACAAGAATATAATTACAAATGTAAGGATACTTTCACCTATAAGTATATGAATTCTTCATGATTGTTGATTCACGAGGAGATTGCTTAGTCTACATTACATTATTTAATATTTTAATGAATTATGGGAGAAGTATGAGGTCAATGTAAGTGGTTAGAAACCATTATAATATTCAATGTTAAGATTTAAAATCTCAAGCAATCATTTTCTACTTTACAGTAACAATTAGTGAGTATTCTCTTAGATCAAAAAATATGAGGGGTGCCTTACAACTTGGAGGCATATGGATGTTTGATTGCAATTTCAAGGAAAAGTTGTAAACTTTTCATAAGAGACTAGGGATGTTATGGATCAAATGGTTCTAGGATACTCATACATATATTATGCACTATACAATGCCATAGCCACTCAAGGTTCTTGGAAAGAGCGCATGTATGCCAAACCCGAACTCTCCCATAGATTAAAAACAATTACATTAAAAACCTTTCAAATTTATTAAAAAAAATTACATTAAGACCCTTTCAAATTTTGTTTGTCCCTTTCTTAAAATGTCTTGGTGTAGGCCAAACTCAAGTAGGTGGGGGTTTTTGAAACAAATCCTATGATTTTGGCCCAAAAATTGTGTCCAAAGAACATGTTGGTTTTGTCTCAATAATGATGATGAAATAGTGGGTTCAATCCCAGGCATAAAAAAACCATTTTGACATAAAAAATAACCCTACAAAAATTAAAATGCAGAGGTTCTCACTGATTTTGGTAGCATTGTTGGTCCCTTGAGCATATCACACTTGTCTCTATCTCTTATCCAGTGATCACTTTGTCTCTGTCTCTAGTAATCGGTCACACTATGGGATAGGGCCTCCAATAATCGCTATGGCTCTGTCTCTATCTCCACTAATCCCTCGTGCTATGGGATAGGGCCTCCTCGATGGTGGGATCATGTTGTTCCCTTTTGGTTGAGGTTGTCTCTGTTGGACAACTGAGAGGGGGGGGTGAATCAGTTGTTCCCATGCTTAAACAATTATGCTTCTTTTAAACTCTTTGCTGAAACACTAAATGAGGATCACAATAATGCAGGGAAATAAACAATTGCTCATTCAGCATCAGTCACATATATGAAAAACACAGAGACAGATATTTCCTAAGGAAACCCATACAGGGTAAAAACCTCTTTTCTTTATATGATAAGTAATAGTTACATTCTTTACATTATCTTACATATGAGCACCAACTCATAATGAGGTTACAACCTCTGTTTTGCAAGCTGCAACTTGCTGAGAGCACCAACTCTCTGTTTTCTCTAGCACCCACTAGAAGGAAGCACCAACTCCCTGGTTTCTCTAGAACCCATTAGAAGGAAGCACCAACTCCCCGACTGTTTCCAGCACCAACTGGATGGAAGCACCAACTTCCAATCATACAGGCACCAACCTGTATAACAGAGAACAAAATTTCTCCCTTGCACCACCCTGCCACCCTGGTTTCTCTGGCTGCAACCAGATGGAAGCTACAACTCCCTGTGTTCAAGCACCCACTTGAACCTCTGAGGAAAACAGTCCCCCGAGCACCTCCCAACCTCCCTATAATATTAATCTTCGTAAATTAAACTCATTACAGTGCAATAAAGTTATTCAATGGCTTACCAGTATTGTCGTTGTTCTGTTGCACTGCTCTACCCTGTCTGCATCAGTGTCTTCTGCACCCTCCTTTCAATTTCTGTTCTTCTCCATTTATCCTCTCTGCATCATGTCCCTTTCATGCAACCTTCCTCTGCTGTGTATTTCTACTCCTGTGCTCTACCTCCTTGCTCACACTTCAATCCTTCTACACAGTGACCACAACAATTCTAACATCAATGGCAACAGCAACCTCATCTCTTCTCTGCACTCTGTACCTATAGTTTCTGTGCACCTTTTACATGAAATGTGTGCATGTCCTCTGTATGCTCACACCGTGCCCATTTCCTCCACCTCTTGAGTGCTCTGCCTGATACTCATGGTAACTCTTCAGCTTCTCTGGCCCTTTTTTTTTCACGCGTTCAGCATCACTGGGTGTTATGCTGAGATTCCTCAGCCTCTCTGGCAGTTGAGACTCTTTGTCTTCTCTCTAATAGTCAAACTCATTGTGTCGTGCCTCAGTAGCCCTCCGATCATTTCTTGATCCAACGGTTCAAATCAAATCAGGATTTCATATATCTATCGCGATTTCGGCATTTGCGACGACATAAAAATTATGTCCACGGGATTCGCGATTTCCCGATTTGCGATGCACTTCAGCCGTCCTGGCTGAGCCCTGGTCCACGTGACCGTCATATCGTGTCCACAACCTTACCCCATCAGAGCTACGCAGTTTGTGATGCCTCTGTCCTCCTTCTCTGCTATGATGACAGTTGTTCCCCACTTATCGGGGTTTCACGGATCGCGATTTCTCAATACACAAATCTCTTGTCATCGAGATCTCCGATTTCCCGATGTATACAGTGCCGATGGTGCCCTATCCTTTGCCACGCGTCCTTCCAGATGGACGGCTCTGATCAACTCTCGAGGTTTCGAGACTTACGATGTCTCAACTTTCTTGTCCTCAGGAACTCCGATTTCCCGATGGCCAATATCCTGTTTCTTGCTAGATCTCCGCCACGTGTCTTCGCTAACAAACGGTCCAGATGCGATCTTGACTCAAACGGTTGTGATTAAATCACAATATCGTGTTTCACGATTTCGGAGTTTCTGTTGCTGTGTGTTCTTGACATATCAAAGTCCCAATCCCCGAAACTCTGTTCCTCTGCTGACGTCACTCATGGTTTGACACGTGTTAACTTCTGCCACGTGTCACCCTAATTCGTTACCCACATGTGCCTCAATTGCTTGAATCAGTCTGACACTTGTCACTCCCTGGTTGTGCCACATGTCACTTTGCTGACGTGATCTG
>ML796327.1:446804-480200 GCA_009831015.1 Picea engelmannii | reverse complement strand
TATCTTAAAGAAGACCTGAATTTAGTATTGAGAAGGAGAAAGTCATCAAAAGGGATGCAGTTGAGTTTAGACTGCAATTGAATGTTGAAAAGATTTCCAGAGGTAAGAACAAAATCTATTTTTCCCTCTGTATCCCCTTCCTAAAACAAGTTTCGTAGTAAGAAACCAATGACTTCATTTACCCAATACAGGCACGTGGTCTACTGTTCTTCCCGTCTCGCAGAAATAAGGGATCCCTAGTTGGAGCCTATGTTGGAGCCGCCTTTTACAAGCGTTGAAATGTAATTCTTGAAATCAAAAGTTTACCCCGACATGCGAAGTGGCGATAGCTGCTATAGTCCTAAGTCACTGTCACCTAACCTTTAAGAAAGTCTATCACTTTTATTACCTCGCGTTATCGCACTTCGGGAGTTATAAGTTGTAAGGTTTCCAAAATCCGATGTGCGAAGTCGCAAAACAGTTCTAAAATTTTACCCAGGTTAGTGTCAGGGGTAAGTCACTTTAAACACTAGTTAAGCACCGTCGGGGTTTCGCGACTCGACGATTGCTCTCCCAAAAAACTATACCTTCATAGCCCCGAGTCGCAAAGTCACGATTTCTATTAGTTAAGTGTGGGTTAATTGAGAACTTAAGCTAGATCATGATTTTTTAACTAAATCGCGCTATCGCAATTTCAAATATTTTGGATTCCAAGACTAGGAATGAAATTACCTGACACGATGAAAGCCGAAAAGAGGTTTTGAGAGTTGAAGGTACAAATTTAAATGAATTAACTAAATTAATTAATTCCTTAAAGGGCATTTAATGTACATAGTCTACAAGATGTGTGAATCTCTTTAACTCAGAAAGGGGGGAAATGGAACAAGTCGAACTGCCAATGCGGCTAGGGCCCAAACACTAGCCACCATCACTCTGATTTTTGTTGCAGGGGCACTGTGCTTCATTTGTAGCTTCCGATTCCCATCACTCTCTCAGGTAGACAGAGACGCGGATCAATGTTTCAGTGTGCGGTGATTCAGCGTGGTCTTGACCTCTTTACAGCAGCCGGGTTTCAGAGTGTCCCTCCTCCAAGCAGTTTGGAGAGATTGATCACAGGAAGCGGCCTAGACGCGGGATCAGAATCTTCAGAGGGTCCCTACGACCGCCCACGGGTTTGCATGCGGGTGGGTACAGTGGTCTTGGCTCATCACTGAGACTTTGTTTGCAGGAGGTCGGCTACGATGGCCCCAGATCAAAATGCCGAGAAGGGAAAAGACCCTTTGGAAGCATTCAAGGCGCTAGTTCGTTCGGCAGGCCCTGAATCCAAGCCTTCTCTCTCATCCAAGTTTGTTAAGAAGATGGAGGAGATCCCTTCTCTGGAGCTATCACCAGAGCAGCCTTGCTCTCTTTCTCTTATTCTAGCAGAAAAGTCCCTCATCAGAAAGTTTACGGGGTTATGGCCGAGCCCAAAAGCGGTGGAGGCATGGACGAATGACCGATGGAAACCACTGATAAAGGGAAACATCTCTCTGTTCGCAGTAGGTAGGGGGTTTTTTGTATTCAATTTCTTGAGAAAAGAGGACTGTGATCTAATTTTCAGATCTGGGCCCTATTTCATGGGGTCGAGAGGACTGTTCTTAGCCCCCTAGACTATTGACTTCAATCCCGAAGCCGAGATCACCGCAGCACCTGTATGGGTTAGGCTGCCCCACCTACCCTTGCATCTTTGAGGGACAGACTCTCTGGTGGACATCGCAAATAAGCTTGGGCGTTTCCTGGACAAAGCGGAGCCGAAAGGGGACCAGTTTACCTGCGCCCGCATTTGTGTTGAGGTTAACCTCGAGAAAGGTCTTCTGGAATCCATTAAGCTCTCCCTGGGGGAATGGAGCCATATCCAAGAGATGGACTATGAACAGATTCCTTTCAAGTGCCTCTGGTGCCATGCTTACGACCACTTCGCAAGAAACTTCCCCAAAGCCACTGAGGAACCGGGACCAGTCAAAGAAGACACTTTTCAGCCCATACCAAATCGACAAAGGCAGCCAAAGCGAAAGGAACAACTAGCCCAAGCCCCGAAGACCACTCTTTCAACAGAGGCAACTCTAGAAAATAAAAACAGGTTCGATGCACTAAAGGAAGATGAAGGCCCATAATCAGAAGAAACAGTAGCCAAGGAAGATCCTCCGGCAGACGAAAGCCTTCCGGAATCCTCCCCCCAAAAATTTGTAGTAGCGAGAAAGATTCGGGCTCCAGATCTGGAAGCTCAAGAAGGTCGGATTACAGCCCCCTCTAGCGGCTCTGGGGGAACTTCTGCAACTGAAGACAATTCAGTCCCGTCTCCGCCCCTTACCCGAGGGTGAAATACCAACAAAGCACGCAGAGAAAAGGAGGCGGCCTCCAACATTTCTTTAGGGTCTCAGAAAAAGTTGTACCCCTACATAGAGGGGAAAACTTCATCCCCCTTGGAATAATGCTTTTCTTCTGTCTTTTGTTATGCTCACAGTTTGTGAGAATTTACTCTTGTACGCACCTTTTGTCATATTCTCGAATTAGCTCAAGGAGCACAGGAGATTGGTCTCCCAAGACATTCACAAGAAGGTTGGCAGCACTGTCAGAGGTCACCAACCTTCTTCGGATTTGTAACTTCCAGATTCTGGCTGGCCAGAATGCCGATTAATGCAACATAACCGTTTCTGTCAAAAAACAAATGTACACAGTCTACAGATGATTTTTTTGAATTTTTCCGCATTTCTTTATTATCACAAATCTTTTAAACATTTATGGCATTGATTTGAATCTTGATGAGTTATTCGAAAATAAGATCTCATCTCACGCCTAAATCTTTCCATTAAACGATTTGACTATTCTATCAGCAAGGACTCACGTAAAGTTGAAATATTAAAGCTAAGGGGTTTGTTTCATTATTTCAATCTTATTTCTATTTTGCATGCAGAGCTTTTTCATCAGGATAACTTCTGCCTGTATTCACAATTTTTACTACAGGTGATTTGTGTACATAATTATCTTTCATGGCTCCATGAAAGGCGTTCAAGGCGGCTGCTGAAAGTCCAGGTCAAGGCTCCGATGTTGTTTCTGATACTTCACCCCGAAGTGTTAATACTGTCAAAACCTGGGCATACATATCTGACATTCTTCAGTCTAAATCGGTGAATTGTTCAGATGATTCCAGCGATAACGAGAAGGATGATTTGGCCACCAGATACAAAATAGTCATTCAAGCAAAGATGCACAAAATAGCGGCAAGGACATGGCTCCTTCCCTATTATGATATGATCATATGGGTGTTATACCATGTGGATATCCGAACCAGGACTATTATCAGCGAACAAAAGGTGACAGTTGGGACTTTTAGGCCGAAACATTTGCAGGCAATGTATCAGCTGTCACCCACACCAAAATTTGTGCACAATGCCAAATTTCTCGAAGGTTTCAAGGAGAAGGAATGCGATAAATATGGAAGGAACTTGTCCGATCTGATCAGGGATTGGGTTTCACACCCCACAAAATTCAAGGTGGACTCTAATGGGATTTATTCAATCTCCTCCTTAGATCCACCATTAAGGTATATAGCAATGACTGCTTGTAGGTTGTATGGGAGGGAGGAGACCACACATTTTCTTCTCCCGTGGGTGCCTCTGATTCATACATTCACTGAAGGTCTCTCTTTCGACTGGGCCAAACTATTGTCAAACAGTTTAACTAGTCGAGTTACTGAATATCGAATGCAGAAGGTGAATAGGAAATAAAGTTCATTTTTCATGTCCGCCTACATCATGGATGCCATTTGTTTCCTGACACCTTTCCCTCTAATGAGATGGAACTAGATTTCATCTAATGCTGAGCCCATCCATGTCTATCACTCAAAACTTTGGGAGGATAAGGCCACAAAATTCATATATGAGATTTTCAATTGGGTAATGGTATCAATGCATGTCTCCATCTTCGGTAACCCACCACCCAGGATTTCAGATAGCATCACCGCCAACTTGAATAGTGTGGCTAACTGGTATGTAGAAGTAGAATTTTCATACATCAAGGTTTTTGGCGCCTCTGTGCCCCCATATTCTCTACCACTATTCGTGCCCGATAAGCTGGTATGCCGCAAAATCACTAGGCAAACCGTGCTCAGTGGCATAAGCAAGGAGCTTAAAGGTTTTTTAAAGAAGGTATGGCTGCCCTTTCCTATTCATTTTAATACGTATTCTTTATTATATTTTGGACACGCAAAAGCCGAGGCTACGACCTTGGAGGAATTTAAATTTTTCAATATCGAGTTCAAGAGACATGACCCACATAAGGTCGTGAGTAATCACATGGTGAGTTATGGCCTGAAAATATATGAGCATGAACACTCGCCTCATGATGACATATTTTGAGGTGCGAGATTCTATGCCAAGGTTTTGAGCTGGATTCAAGCCCTATATCCTTGGGATAGGGCTGATCTTTTCAAGTTTCAGGAACAACGACGGAGCTGCCTTCCCACAGTTTTACAGGGTAAGAGCCCATAGATTGCAGATGCACAACCAACGGGATCCAAAGGTACAAAGGAATCGAGTCCTAGTGGGGAGAAGGACCAAGGGAAAACCAAGGAAGCTGGAACCTTAGAGCTATGAGCGAAAGGCCCCTAGAAGAAGGAAGGAAACCCCAAAATGGGAGTGCCAGGCAAGTAGGCCCAAGGCCAAGTGGAGATACCTTCGCAGGGATTGGGTGGCTCACTTTTGCTCGCGCCAAATGAGTCGGTTACAGAAGTCACCCCAAAGAAAACATCCAAGAAAATCAGGAGTCCAATTTCTATTGTCACACCCTTGCAATTCACAAAGGGGAATCATGACGAGGGATGGATTTTCAATGAAGAACTGATGCCTATTTCTGTAGAGGAGCTACCTCCCAAAGAATTTTTCTTTAACAATAAAAGAAAGGCCGTGGTAAGGCAAGGATTTTATCAAAAAGAGAGCATAGTAGCTAAAAAATTTAAAATCATGACAAATGGGAGGGTCGCGAAAGAGGAAAAATTTGCAGAGGAGATAGTCAGGATGCTAGGGGCTTATGCTATAGCCAATTAGTACTCGGTTGGGACTTTCATGACCCAGTTGAAATGAAAGAACCTATTGATCAATAAATTGGAAGATAAGGTAGCTACTGCCGAAGCGAATGTCAGGGACGAGGTGAGCAGGAGCCTTGAGGAAGCCCGAACAACTGACCTGCGTGAAATCAAGAAGCTCGGGTCTGACCTCGAGCAGGTGTGCTAGTTGGAATAAACTAGAAAAACACAGGTAAGCCAGCATGGGCAACAGATTATAGAGTTGCAATTGAAATATGAGGTGGCCAAGAAGCAGGTTGTAGACATAGAAATGTTCAGATCACAGGCCGCTGAAATCCGACATAAGGTACTTACATCTCAACAAAACTTGCTAGCAAAGGTGAGAACCATTCAAAACCATTTCCGGACAATAGAGAAGATATTAGAGAACATTTCTTCGAGAGAAAGAGAAGCCGAGGCAGCACGAGTTGCCTTACAAGACGTTGTTATAGCTACAACGAAGCTAGAGATGGTCAACACCTCAAAATTATCCATCGCGGAACAAACCAGAGGTGATATCCTGCTGAAGGTCTGGGAGCAGAACATATCGGAAAGCAGGGGGAGAGCTAACGAAGTAAAGAATTTTTGTCAGGAAACGTTCTCTTTAATAAGTAAAGGTTTGCTAGATATTGATAAGGAGAGCAGGGCTGGGACATTAGGTAAAATCAATATAGATAAACATCTATTGGACATCAAAGAAAGCATGGAGGAGCAACAAGTGGAGATATCCTAGATCAACCAGGTTGATATGACCCAAATGGACAAATGGCTAGTACAGCCAAATTTACAATTATGCTCCATCATCACAGAGGACCGACAAGTGGGAAAGAGTTTACCACAGTTGGCAAAGAATTGTTACACTCTTGAAGCGAGCGACCAAGCAGAGCCTTCCAGGTTGATAGCCCAGTTGGTGGAGAGGTGCATCACTTGCACCGAGCAAGCAAAAGGGTAGGCTTTTGGTGTCAAATTATGATAGATGTCTGTTTGTTCTATTTTTAGAACCCAAAGAGTAAATAAGGTAAGGTGCTCTGCCAGCGGGAAGGAGGACAAAGACAAAGAAGTGAAACACATAAGTTTCCCATGTTGTAACCGAAAACTTCTGGAACGATTAAGATTCTAGAATTTAGAAGTTTGTATAAATATGCATTTTGAAGTGAGAACCAAGGCTGGACCTTTCTTGGCCGATTGTAATAGAAACTTTCTCCCTTTTGAAAATTAATACAAAGCAATCCGAAGATTCCTGATTCCATGAAGACTGAGTTATGAGTTTTGTTTTCTCTGTTATCTTATATTAAGTTTCATTTCACATATATATTTCTGATGAATGTTTAGCTACAATTTAGTGCAACTTCTACTGTGGTGACCAACTTTTAGTCGTCTAATCACTTGCAGTTTTTCCTTTGTATCGACTATCTGCAGGTACAAGACCTGTGAACTTTTTAGATCTCTATATTTTATGCTTCGTCAGATTACTTCTTTCCTTTTTCCTCTTCTGTTTATAGGGCGAGATTCTCCCTCAATAGGAGCCTCACATTGCCAGCTGCTTAATGTTTTATCACATTTCATACATGATTCTTTAAAAGATTAACTCAATTACGAGAGAAGGCCTTTGTTTTGTGTTCTATATTAATATCATTTTTCGAAAGTTCTCTTTTATACGATTAAAGAAAAAGTTGAAATGGTATTTTAAACCTTGAACTTTCTTTTCATTTTCTATTTCTCCATGATTGTGCCCTTTGCAGGATAGCCCAACATCGATCCCGGCCTATCAGATCAAACCAGCATCACTTTGAGCTTATTCGACACCGTACTTAAAACCGCCATCACCTAGGTCGAACTCGAACATTCATGGGCTGCAATTGAATGGGATATAAGCATCCAGGAATGTTTGGAAGCAAGACAGATACAACTTAGAAATCAGCCTTAGCTTCCCTTTTCCCAAAGGTTGATTTTTCCACTTTTTATCTTTTTACTCACTTTTGGATGCCTAGACCCTATACTTTTTAGCCTTAAGTATAGACTCTGGAACAACAGTACCTATTCTAAGTTTCTTCTGGATTTCTGTCACTTCTAGAGGAAATTTTGGTGACCTTAAACACTGTAGTTATCCAACAATCCAAGGTTTTCATCTTATCATCCAACATTTTGATACGAAATTTACGACCATTACACCACATATCCTTGTGGTGTTTCAATTGCAACATGGACAATAAGTAAAAAATACATTGCCAATTAATAAACCTCATATAGGACTTAGTAAATATATATTACCATACTAATTTGTTGGTTTTGTTAATTAACTGCAGTAATTAACATTCACATAGTTTTCTACCATTTCACTATTACTACTTATATCCCAAAATTGATTATGCAAGATACAACCTAGATTAGTGAATTTTCTCTATGATTTTTGTTGGGTTTCTATATTAAGAAGTATGCTTTTGACTTCTATGGTGCTTATGGATAGAATGGTGATGGATGGTTGATTGGTTTCAATGTAGTTTTCCTCAGTTTTCACATACAATATAGATGTAAAATCTGTACATGGTTTTTTTATGAAGATATCAAATTATTGAAATGGTAGTTGTGATAGGGGATAATTCCCCACTTACTAGGGTCAAATCAATGGAAAAGAAAACAAAATATACTATCGCTATATTTCTAGATCAGTTGTGTATGCCAATGCAACATGAATATATGAAGAATAATACATGTGCCTAGGCATCTATCCCCCTTTATTTGTATTTCAAAAGTAATCCCGAGAGTGTCTTGAATACTCTAAATGCTCTAATCCTCTCTTCAAATATATTAACATAAATAGAAACACAACCTTCCCCAAACAATCAAGTATAGAAGTCAAGAAACCCTCCCCATATTATAGTTATATAGAATTCAACCTTCCCCATACTTAGTTATAGATGTCATATCTATTACATGATCGTTCATGTGAGCACTAGTGAATGGGGCCAATGTTGAAATTTCTTCAATATGCCTTCACAGTGTGGGAGGGTTTTAAGACTCAAGGATGTTTGATGTCCCAACCACATAATATTTGACATCATCCATGTTTGCAACAACGTTCATAATGGGGCGTCTCATATTTGTCAAATGTCCTTGTTTCCATCCGTAGAATTGTTTTTGGAACTCTCTTGAAATTTCATGGAACTTCCAATTCAACAACCACAAATGTCATGCACCAACCCTGCATAGTGAGCACTAGTGAAAGGGGCCAACGTTGAAATTTCTTCAATATGTGTCTGTATGCATCGAAATTTGACATGGTTAGACTAGAAACATGCCTTGATGGTATGGGAGGGTTTCAAGAATCAAGGATGTATGATGTCCCAACCAAATAATCTTTGAGATCGTCCATGTTTGCAAGAACTTTCATAATGGGCATAATGGGGATAATCTTTGATATGCCATGGTACTACTATTCTAGTGGGTGCACAATATCACATGGATATGTCTTCTTTCCTTCCTCCATTGGATGAGCAAGTCAACGAAAACTTTCTCTTGTGGATGAGTAGTTTGGTGGAAACATTCTTTCAAGTTGTAATTAGGTACACTTTTTTATTGAGTTGGATCATCACAACGCCACTCTAATTTCTTCCAACTATCACTGACTAGATACTTGGTTAAAGGTTTTCTAATTTTTCTAAAGCCATGGGGTTAAGGTATGGGAGGGTTTTGATACTTAAGGATGTTTTAAGTCACCACATAATACTTAAGGAGGGTTTGATTATTGAATTACCAAGTCGAGTTGATGTCACGGAAGCTTTAATTCACCCACCAATGTCATATTGCACTGACCCCACATAGTGAGCAGTGAATGGGGCCAACGTTGAAGTTTCTTCAAATTGTGCATGTATGCATAGAAATTCGACATGGTTAGACTAGACACATGCCTTGATGGTATGGGAGGGTTTCAAGACTCAAGGGATATGTTTGATGCACTGACCACATAATCTTTGAGATCGTCCATGTTTGCAACAACGTTCATAATGGGGCGTCTCATATTTTTCAAATGTCATTGCTTCCATCTGTAGAATATTTGTTGGAACTCTCTTGAAATGTCATGGAACTTCCAATTCAACCGCCAAAAATGTCATGCATCGACCCCGCATAGTGAGCAGTGAATGGGGCCAACATTGAAATTTCTTCAATATGTGCATGTATGCATCGATATTTGACATGGTTAGACTAGACACATGCCTTGATGGTATGGGAGGGTTTCAAGACTCATGGATGTATGATGTCCCGACCACATAATCTTTGAGATCATCCATGTTTGCATGAATGTTCATAATGGGCATAATGGGGATCATATTTGATATGCCACGGTACTACTTTTCCAGTGGGTGCACAATATCACAAGGATATGTCTTCTTTCCCTCCTACATTGGATGAGCAAGTCAACGAAAACTTTCTCTTGTGGATGAGTAGTTTGGTGGCAACATTCTTTAAAGTTGTAATTAGGTACACTTTTGTATTGATTTGGATCATCACAACGCCACTCTAATTTCTTCCAACTATCACTAACTAGATACTTGGTTAAAGGTTTTCTAATTTTTCTAAAGGCATGGGGTTAAGGTATGGGAGGGTTTCGATACTTAAGGATGTTTTATGTCACCACATAATACTTAAGGAGGGTTTTATTATTGAATTACCAAGTCTAGTTGATGTCACAGAAGCTTCAATTCACCCACCAATGTCATCTTGCACCGACCCCGCATAGTGATCAGTGAATGGAGCCAACGTTGAAATTTCTTCAAACTATGCATTTATGCGTCGAAATTTGACATGGTTAGAATAGACACATCCCTTGATGGTATGGGAGGGTTTCAAGACTCAAGGAATATGTCTGATGTCCTGAGCACATAACCTTTGAGATTGTCCATGTTTGCAACAATGCTCATAATGGGGTGTCTCATATTTTTCAAATGTACTTGTTTTCATCTGTAGAATATTTGTTGGAACTCTCTTGAAATGTCATGGAACTTCCAATTCAACCACCAAAAATGTCATTCATTGACCCCACATAGTGAGCAATGAATGGGGCCAACGTTGAAATTTCTTCAATATGTGTATGTATGCATCGAAATTTGACATGGTTAGACTAGACACATGCCTTAATGCTATGGGAGGGTTTCAAGACTCAAGGATGTATGATGTCCCTACCACATAATATTTGAGATCATCCATGTTTTCAAGAATGTTCATAATGGGCATAATGGTGATCATATTTGATATGTCATGGTACTACTCTTCCAGTGGGTGCACAATATCACAAGGATATGTCTTCTATCCCTCCATTGGAGGAGAAAGTCAATGAAAAATTTCTGTTGTGGATGAGTAGTTTGGTGGAAAAATTATTTCAAGTTGTAATTAGGTACACTTTTGTATTAAGTTGGATCATCACAACGCCACTCTAATTTCTTCCAACTATCACTGACTAGAGACTTGGATAAAGGTTTTCTAATTTTTCTAAAGGCATGGTGTTAAGGTATGGGAGGGTTTCAATACTTAAGGATTTTTTATGTCCCCACATAATACTTAAGGAGGGTTTGATTATTGAATTACCAAGTCGAGTTGATGTCACAGAAGCTTCAATTCACCCACCAATGTCAACTTCCACCGACCCCACATAGTGAGCAGTGAATGGGGCCAACGTTGAAATTTCTTCAAACTATGCATGTATGCATCGAAATTCAACATGGTTAGACTAGAAACATGCCTTGATGGTATGGGAGTGTTTCAAGACTCAATGAATATGTCTGATGTCCCGACCACATAATCCTTGAGAGCATCCATGTTTGCAACAACGTTCATAATGGGGCATCTCATATTTTTCAAATGTCGTTGTTTCCATATGTAGAATATTTGTGGGAACTCTCTTGAAATGTCATGGAACTTCCAATTCAACCACCAAAAATGTCATGCATCGACCCCACATAGTGAGTAGTGAATGGGGACAATGTTGAAATTTCTTCAATATGTGCATGTATGCATCGAAGTTTGACATGGCTAGACTAGACACATACCTTGATGGTATAGGAGGGTTTAAAGACTTAAGGATGTATGATGTCATATAGAAAAATTTTGAAAAAATTTCAACGTTGGCCCCATTCACAGGTCATCATTGTTCATCATGTACTCTAGCCCTAATACAATGTCTTTTAATAGTTGTTTCCTTTAAAATTTGACCGATCAGAAAATTAAAATGAAACGAGGATGAGATGAGACGATATATAGAGTGGGTCTTTGAGTGATATTTGAGTATAAGGGAAACTATCTCTTCCATTCCATACACAACACAAGGGAAAATGTTTCCTTTCTCTACTCAACAATCCCTCAAGCATCTCCTTCCTTTTCAGTGCCCTCATGTAGGTAGAAATAGTCCAATCCATTGATTTCTTTATGGGAAACCTAGTGTAGTATTGACTTATATCTTAAATAATTAATAAGAAACTATTTCATGGGCATGGGGTTAAATATTTTATAATTTTCCTTGCCTTTATGTTTATATACAACCATCTATCTCTCTTCCAAGGTTTGTTATTCTATCATTGTTGCATTAGTTTTGTTCATTTCTAAATTTGGATTATTGAGTAACTAAGGGGAATATAGTGTGGGGGTTATGTGACTAATGGTGAGAATGATCACAAGAGAATTTCCATGAGGTAGAGGAATGGATGAATGAATCACACTTATTGAAAATGTTTACACTCCCTGCTAATGTGGGGATTTCTTTAATGTTGGAAGATATCAAAGATGTGTCATTGCGATTAAGTGGACATATGTTGGTGAGAACGATGTCATCAGCTCATCATATTCACTCAGAGATTATTCAGAGGATGATGTCATCAATTCATCATTTTTATTACTGTTGTCATTCACCCACCACAAATGTCATCTTGCACCGACCCTGCATAGTGAGCAGTGAATGGGGACAACATTGAAATTTCTTCAAATTGTGCATGTATGCGTTGAAATTTGACATGGTTAGACTAGACACATGGCTTGATGATATGGGAGGGTTTCAATACTCAAGAATGTATGATGTCCCCATATAATATTTGATATCATCCACATTTTCATCAACATTCATCATGTTTCACCTCTCATTGTCATCATTCATCATTCCCTTCTATAGAATCGTTGTTGGAACTATCTTGAAATTTGTCATGGAACTTAAAATAAATCCATCACGAATTTCTTCCACTGACCCCGCACAATGAGCAGTGAATGGGGCCAACATTGAATTTTTTTTAATCTATGCTCGTATGCATCAAAATTTGGCATGGTTAAACTAGATAGTTGCCTTGAAGGTATGGGTGGGTTTCGATACTTAAGGATGTTTGATGTCCCCGCATAATATTTGAGGTCATCCATGTTTGCATCAATGTTCAATATAATGGATGTCTCATGGTGATCATAGTGATGGGGCCTGACTTGAAGGTGAATGAGCATAGTGAAATTTCTTCCACTGACCCCGCATAGTGAGCAGTGAATGGGGCCAACGTTGAAATTTATTCAAACTGTGCATGTATGCATCAAAATTCGACATGGCTAGACTAGAGACATGCCTTGATGGTATGAGATGGTTTCAAGACTCAAGGAATATGTCTGATGTATTAACCACATAATCTTTAAGATCATCCATGTTTGCAACAATGTTCATAATGGGGCATCTCATATTTTTCAAATGTTGTTGTTTCCATCCGTAAAATATGTGTTGTTACTTTCTTGAAATGTCATGGAACTTCCAATTTAACCACCAAAAATGTCACGCACTGACCCCGCATAGTGAGCAGTAAATGGGGCCAACATTGAAATTTCTTCAATATGTGCCTATATGCATCGAAATTTGACATGGTTAGACTAGACACATGCCTTGATGGTATGGGAGGGTTTAAATACTCAAGGATGTTTGATGTCCCGACCACATAATCTTTGAGATCGTCCATGTTTGCAACAACATTCATAATGGGGCGTCTCATATTTTTCAAGTGTCATTGTTTCCATCTGTAAAATATTTTTTGGAACTCTCTTGAAATGTCATGGAACTTCCAATTCAACCACCACAAATGTCATGCACCGACCTCTCATAGTGAGCATTAGTGAATGGGACCAACATTGAAATTTCTTCAATATGTGTCTGTATGCATTGAAATTTGACATGGTTATACTAGACACATGCCTTGACGGTATGGGAGGGTTTCAAGACTCAAGGATGTATGATGTCCCGACCACATAATCTTTGATATCGCCCATGTTTGAAACAACGTTCATAATGGGCGTCTCATTATAAAATGTCATTGTTTCCATCTGTAGATTCTTTGTTGGAACTCTCTTGAAATTTCATGGAACTTCCAATTCAACCACCAAACATTTCATGCACCAACCCCGCATAGTGAGAAGTGAATGGGGCCAATGTTGAAATTTTTTCAATATGTGCCTGTATGCATCGAAATTTTACATGGTTAGACTAGACACATGCCTTGACGGTATGGGATGGTTTCAAGGCTCAGGGATGTATGATGTCATACAAAAAAAAATTGAAAAAAATTCAACGTTGGCCCCATTCATAGGTCATCGTTGCCCATCATGTACTCTATCCCTAGTACAATGTCTTTTAATAGTTGTTTCCTTTAAAATTCGACCGATCAGAAAATTAAAATGAAATGAGAAGATCCCTACTAGAATGTATTTTAATATTTGTACTCTAGTCAAGAAGACCCACAAACACTTTTTGAAGTGTCAGTATTATAGAAAACTTGTCGCAACATCCATAAAATGCAAAGTATTTATAGATTTTGTAATGTCGTAATTTCGACGATCATTGACCAAATCAAATTTGACATGGTAAAAATACTGGGTGATTGTTGGAGGGGGGAAACCTAGTTTCCACAACATCACAACTGTGATAATTATTTTCACAAACGTGGCAAGAGAGATGACTATGTGGAAAATGTGGCAAGAGAGATGATAACGTGGAAAGAGAGACAAAAATGTGGCAAGAGAGACATCAACGTGGAAATAGTGACGTTATTGGGTAATATGGAAAAAAATAAATAAAATTTCCTCTTTTTTTCGACAGTATGGCCAATTTTGTCCATAACGTCGCAAATAGAACGTCGAAATTTTTACAATATGTACTAGTGTTGGGAGAGGAATCATGGGAAGCAACTGAAGGTTGTTTCTAAGAAATAGAAGTGTCTTACAACAATTGTGAAGCTTCATCCATACAAGGGAAATGGTAAGTGAGGTGCATTTCCTTTTATTAGAATAGGCTAGAGGAGCTTCGCCTTCCTTCCTGCATGCCTTTCCAAACCACTGTGTATGTTTGCGATAATATCATACATCATACTATTGTTGAAAAAGGAACTTATGTTAGCATTCTATCCACAACCACTTGGAAATATTTGGGTTCCCTTCATCTTGTGTCGGTTGCCCATCATATGTTGGATTTTAATAGAATATCTAGTGAACCTTTAGGGTTTCTTTCTCAGCTTCCCATCAACTTAGGAGGAAAAAATGTTCGTATCAATGTTATGGTAGTCCAAGGCCCATTGGATTTTAATTTACTCCTTGGGTAGGACTATGCCTATGCTTTGAAGGATGTCATGTCCACACTCTTTTGAGTTAAGCATTTCCCTCATAATGGAAACATTGTGACCATTATTGACCAGCTTTTGTTCATTAGCCTAATTTGATTGTTGACCATATGAATTCCATGAATGTTAATTATATGAAAGTGATATCCCTCCAACCACATGTTAATTATGTGGTATCATGTCCCATACCATCAAATTCTAATGAGAAAGAGCCTCTCCATGTAAGCTCAACTTCTTTAGAATCCGATCTAGTAGTTGAGATGGTGAACCCTTCAATGGGGGATTTGGATCCTAACATTTCCCTTGTTACCCCTATCGCGTCTCTTGATGTACATTATTTCCATAGCATTGTCCTTTCATTCGATGAAGACCACTTAGAATCCATGGTCAATGTTTATAAGAATAATTCATTTTTTGTGTCAAGCTCGTTAAAAAATGAAACAAATAACCATGAGCATAGTTCACTTTATGTGTCAAGATCGTTAAAAAATGAAACAAATAACCATGAGCATAGTTCATTATCTGTCTCAAGATCATTAAACAATTAAATAGACCCTCGCCCAATTGAGTCATGTCTTCGACTAGATCTAATACCTAAACCTTCATTTCCTATGTGTGTGTTAGTTGATCCTTTTTCTTCCTCCCTCTCTATTGAATCCATTCCTATTAGTATCTAGGAGTATAATCATGTAGAGAAGAAGATTCGATGGATGAAATGAAGCTTCTGGGGCATGTCTCCATCTTTTGGACACCATGTTGGAGTTAAGTCACTATCTTCTCCCGATGATGTTGGCAAAAAAGTACCAACATATGGACATCATATTGAGAAAAAAATTACCAATGGGTATCACTCAAAGTACTAACCTATGGACATCACGTTGGGAATAAAATTGTCAATGGGTATCATTCTGAGCATAATTCATTTTTGGTTTCAAGCTCTTTAAAAAATGAAACCAACCTCGAGCTTTTTTCATTCTTTGTTTCAATCTTGTTAAAAAATGAAGCATACACTTCGAGCATAGTTCTTTCTTTTTTTCAAGATCGTTGAAAAATGAGACAAACATCTTATTTTATTCTTAATGGTTGCACTTTCTACATGCTTGACGCTAGCCATTTGCATCACTTTGCTCCCATTTTGTAGTTATCATATAGAGAGACATGTTGTTGTGAGTGGTCCTCGCTTGCCATGCCTGCGTTCTACGCCCTATCGCAGTCATCGCTTAGGAGTGATTCCACCTATTGGAACTTAGTCGCATTCCACTCATTCTCTCTAGATGAGCTTAGTTTTTGTTCTTTCTCATGATTGTAAATACATGAGAAAAAGTTACCGAGTATACTTTTATCACTTTTTTAGGCTCGTAAAAAATATACGAAAAAGGAACTATTTGGACTCTCCTTTAATCTCTTTCTAGACTCTCTAAACATGAAAAGATCACTAAGTGATCTTGTTTCATTTCACACTCGTTAAAAGGATTTGAAATGGAATCTATTCGATGTAAGTTTAATCCATTTTCAGACGAGATGGATTAATTATGAAAAAGGAATATTTCTCCCTTGTACTGTTTTATAATTTTTCGGGCTTGGGGTTCTAAATTTATGAAAACGAACACCCTTGGAGTCTTATTTAATTTAATTTCAAACTCTTGAAATGTTAAAATATAGTTGATTCTACCTTCTTCAGGCTCATAAAATTATACATTGAAGGACCCCTATGGGATCAAACCCCTCCTTCATATTTGTTAAACATGTGATGAGGGAATCGTCGAAGATGAGCTATATCAAACATATTGTATCCTCCTAGATCTCGTTAAAAAATATATAGGTATTCATTGTTAATGGTGGGGGGTAAATTGAGGGAAATGGGTAAGAGTTTTAGAAATCATTATGCTAGTTGTTTGTTGTCACCCTTGAACATGGAACATGTTTACGTCTTGTATTACAATTAGGTAATTTTCTTGTCTCTGAGTCATAACAATATTGTGAGTCATTATACTCCTTCGTCCCACCCGAAGAGTGTCCCAGTTATCTTCGCACAATGTTTTGGTCTATCTCTCATCGATTCAATGTTGTAAAGTCATTTGTCGTGCCTCACAATGTTCAAGGGAAGTTTCATCCCAAATCAACCACTCTACAGTATTACCAACCTGCATCCTCGTGTCGGTATGTGATCATTTAATCCATTATCTTACATCACTTTTGTATGTCATTTTTGTGTCAATGATGGGGAAAATGTCATGGCCCTCCTTCTATGAGTATGATCATGTCGACTTCAAAACATTATCTAGGAATTATACTTAGAAACCAGTTAGTACCTTGGAACCTACATGCCCTAATGGTAAGTATCCTCATTTTCTACATTTTGTTTACATCATTAGCCAATTTGATCGAATTATTCCGCAAATGTTAGACTTCAACTTATTTATTCACATTAATTGGAATGTAATAGGGTAACTTGGGAGTCATTTTCATCATTGGTGATTTCCCTTGGACTTGTTAACGATATACATCAATGAGTGGTAATCAAGTGATTTCTACCATGTTCGACATCAACACATCTATTCACGTGGCTAGAATCATACCATTTATGGATCAAGATGAATACCCTGGGAACCAAACTTTGTTACATGCCTCACCCAGTTTGCGATGGGGATTATTTGAGTACTTAAGAAGATTCTAGTATGGTCATCATGTTGGCGATCTCACTAATGTATATGTTGTCACATAGATCCACATTGTATTGGTTTGTAGCTATTCTTTTGTCATATCGTAGCTCCAATGTGTATTATTTTGTGTCTACGACCTAATCACTCCATGGAAGGTATGGATCCACATTGTATATTTGTTGGCCATATCATTAGTCAGTGCTTTCATGGATCTGCAGTGTATTGTTCAAAGGCCATGATTTGAGTCATTTTATTCTGAACATGGGTATTCCTACCTCAAGGATGATATGTATATATTGTTTTATGTTTGTTCTCAACTTCTTCCCATCTCTCCTATTCCATCACCCTTACATACACATTTTTGTAAATTGTTTTCGCCATCAGTTTCTCTTCTAACCTCACACTTTAGGGGGCATTTGTTACACACCTATTTGTCGCACTACCAAGTGTCACACTTAAGTGTCCTAATTTCATCACCATGAAGGAGTGTTTGTCATAATCCATAGACATTTTGGAAATGAAACCTATCATTTGGAGGTAAAAATTATACTAGCTATCACCTTGAGTTTTTGGCCTTTTTTTAGGATAATCACTCCCCTGCCCATATGGAGAGGGGTATAAAACCTAATCATCACTCCTTTCCCATTTATAGAGGAGTGACAACCTCGCCCTATGCTCAGTTATGGGGGGCGATGAAATAGTTACAACTATAATGACTTGTTTTGAGAGGTGGTTTCTGAGATATTTCAATTGGTTAGAGGTTGGTTCGATCTACCCTATATCCAAGGCATGGTCAATCTTGTTTTTTAAACTAAATCCTCACTTGATCCCATCCTCTCCTCAAAATTATCTTATAGTTGTTATTCCTCAACTCCTATATAATGGAGGCCATTCTTGGGTGAAGGAGGAGGAAGAAATTTAGGATATCATATTGTTGATATTGTGACATACAAGGGGATGGAAAGGAGAGATTGGAGGATTTTTTGAAACATAGACATTAAGGTTGTAAATTCTTTGTTATTTTTTTCTTTCCATAATATAACTTGGTCTATTCCCCTCATTCTTATGTTGTTCACTATATGATGTCTATTTTTTGTCTAATTCGATATAGATATATCTATTATACTTAACAATATATCATAGAAGAAGAAGGTATTGTTTTGTTCCTTCCAATACTTGCACCAAGAGCTTGGACATCAATATTAATGGCTAGAGAAATGAGGAAAACTGACAGAAAAGAGGAAAGTCATATATCCTTATCTTTTCATTCTGATTGTTGACATATAGAGTAGATCTAGAGGGCAAGTAGAAAACCATTTGTTTCTTTCCGTCTTAGATAAAAGGAGTCTTAATCCAATAGGGGTTTCACATGTCTATAGGGGAAACGTTTCCACAACAAAGATATGCACACAAAAATCATATTGAAATTCAAATTCTTGGAGATAGGAGTGCAGGACCTCAAACAAGGAGAAGACTAAATAATCAAGTAAATTTGTCCTTACTATATACATTAGAGCCTCATAAATTTGAAGAATCTATCCAATATGAACATTGGATCAATGCCATGAATGATGAATTGGACCCAATTGATAAGAACCAAACATGGGATCTTGTTCCTAGACCCAAGAATAAGAATGTAATAGGAACTAAATGGGTTTTGAGAAATAAACAAAATGAAAATGGACAAGTAGTGAGAAACAAAGAAAGATTGGTATGAAAGGAATATGCTCAAATTGAAGGACTTGATTTTGAAGAAAGTTTTTCCCCTGTAGCAATATTGGAATCAATTAGGATGTTTTTGACATTTTCTTGCTACAAGAACTTTAAGATTTATCAAATGGATGTCAAATCGACATTCCTAAATGGAAATTTAGAGGAAGAAGTATGCATTGAACAACTTGAAGGATTTAAGTTATCAGAAAATGGAGATTTTGTGTGTAAACTCAATAAATCTCTTTATGGCCTCAAGCAAGTCCCTAGAGCTTGGTACTCCAGACTGGAGAAGCATCTACAACAACAAGGATTTAAAAGAGGGGCCGCAGATAACAACATCTACATAAAAAAGGAAGATAAAGACATGATAATAATCATTTTCTATGTGATGATATAATTTTTGGAATTGATGTTGACAAGCTAAGAAAGAAATTTGTTGAAGAGATGCATAATGAATTAGAGATGTCAATGCTAGGAGAGTTGTCATTCTTTTTGGGACTGCATATTTCTCAATCAAACAAAGGTATCTCTATATCTCAAATGAAATACATTAAATATATTATCAAGAGATTCAAAATGGAACATTGCAAACTAGTAAGCACTTCTATGATCATAGGATGCAAGCACACTAAAGATGATGAATTCATGGAAGCATGTCCAAAATTTTACAGGTATATGATTGGAAGCTTACTATAGGTAATGGATTCAAGCTCATATGTAATGAAGTCAGTCAAAATTGTTGCAAGGTTGCAATATGCACGAAAAGAGTCTCATTTACAGACAATCAAGAAAATATTTAGATATTTGAAAGGTACTTTGGACTATGGATTGTGGTATCCAAAATGTGAAGACTTTACCTTGAAACCACACATTGATGTTGATTGGGCAGGATGTATAGATGACGAAAAAATAAAAGGTGGAGGTGTATTCTTTGTAGGAAATTGCCTAGTGTCATGGTTGAGTAAAAAGAAGTCATCAATATCTCTATCAACTAATTATGTTGAATACATTGCAACAACAACTTGTTGCACAAAATTTATTTGGATGAAGTAGACCTTACAAGACATTTAGTTTTCCTACAAACAATTAATGTATATATTATGTGATAACACTAGTGCAATAATAATATTTAAAAACCTGGTCATGCATTAAAAAACAAAACACATACCTATCATGTACCATTTTCTAAGAGAACGGGTTGAAAAACAAGTTGTAAATATGGAGTATGTTCCAACATAGGAACAAATTGCAGACATATTTACAAAAGCACTTCCCAGAGACAAATTTGAGTATATTAGATAGAAGGTGGGAATCATTCCCATTTATAATTGAAATCTTTAGTTGAAAGTTGTTGGGAGCTTAACAAAAAAAAACAATCTCAGGGGGAGAGTGCATGGTACAATAAATATGAAAAAGAGAAAGGCATAGGCATAGGGGGAGTAGTAGAGAAGGTTGTTGATTGTAGAGAAGAAACTAAAGAGTACAATGACAGAGGAATAAATATCCCTTCGCCATTGATTTCAAAGGGGGAGATCAAAGAGACATGTGGACACTCGACTAACATAATTTATGAATGTGTTGCCATCAATGATAGAGGGGGATATTGTTGGAAATTATTTTTCCGTTAATGTAAAAGGTATTCATAGAGTTCATTGATATCACAACAGGGGGAGACTAAATATTTTTAATGAATGGAGGATAGCATGTGTTGTGTTAATAGATCCTTGCAAAGTACAGGTCCAAGGATCAAACCATAAGTATAGAGGAGGCATCCAAACTGTCAAATCCAAAGAAAGATCAAGAAGCATTCTAAGTCGCTAAATGAAGGTGAGAGAGAGAATATCAGAGAAGTGTAGAAGCCCTAAAATGGCCAAGTCCCAAATCGGACCACTACCATGAAGAAAACTCCATGTTTAAATCAAAGAAAATGGTAGTCATTTATTTGGAACAACGAACCAATCTGGGCCACTGGTCGAAGAATGTAATATTATGACAATGAAAGAAAATTGGAGTTAATGGAAGGAATTGATATATCTAAGTGGCTATGGGAAAAAATTATGGACCATTGATTGGAGGAGAATTTCATCAATTTTTTTTAGTATGAATAGAATCCGATGGGAGAAACTTTGAGTCAATAGGAACCATTTATCTATCAAAGAATTATGGACCATTGAGTTGAGGGAAAGGCCATCTAAGTGTTTGGTGAATTTGGACTCTGATGGGAGAGACTCTAAGTAAATATGAATCGTAGATCCATCATAGGATCTACCTTAGTTGTTGCGTCTTTAATGATCTATTTCAAGACATGAGAGTGACATCAAAGAAACGTATTATGAAAACCATGTGTAAAAGTTCCAATTCAAAATGGTGTACAAATAAGAGACGAAGGAAGTGGTGACATCATGGCCATGTCAATTCCAAGTAAACACAACAAAAGTATCCACATGAAACGCATCAATTCGACCACATTTCATGATGGCATTGGACCACATGTCATAACCACATTGAGACACATGTAATCAAAGTTCCATCTTAGAGTTTCTAACAAGGTTAGAGGTAGTGATGACATCAACATGTGGTCAGTGATATGTCAGCTACATGTAGTGCCACATGTTGTATTGGTCCATGTGTCATGAGTAGATATTCATTTTTCATCAGAGAGGCTCTAGTCGAAGTCACATGTAGTAAATATAATCTGAAAACTCAGGACTATGAGAGATAACAATAACCATTGATATGATTTGGGTAGATATCTATCGTTCATTGGAGAAGTAATGGTTAGAGACAAGTTATTTAATGATTTCTGAAAAAGGAACTTTGAGGAGAAATCTAGACCATAGATCAGCAAGAAGGAGAGATACAAACTTAGTCATAGATCTATTATGGGTCCCACCTGACCATCCATAAGGAGTTATAGAGATGGGATATAAAAGTCATGCAGAATAAAGGATCGATGCAATCAATAGGGTTTATCCTCACTCTTCAAGGATCATTGGATCCATCAAATTAAATGCCATCAGAGTAGAGTTATGAACAAGTTCCAATGAAGAGGATTTTTAGAGTCAACGATAGTCAACAATAGTCATTGATCAATGATCAGACGACTCTTTTGCATCGAAGTTTTTTTTAGTGTTTCAGTGTCCTGATGATCCCGATATCAAGGAAATGATCAACGTACGAGATCAAATATGTACCATATCTAATGGTGGATGAGTGTTGAGGAACCAAGGGTATGATAGGCCCAGTGGTCCCGATCAATTCTATTGTAGATCAATGGTTACAATTATTTCAAGGGTTGATCTAATGAATGTTGAGCATCATGATGGTATTGAGTGTTTCATCTCCCTTGTGATCCTGATATGAAGAATACTATATCGATGATTGAGAATTAATTGAAGAAACGATCGGACGGTTGCTAAGTGCCAGAGGTATGTTAAGTGTTTCGGGCCCCCGATGGTCCTGATATTAGGTAAATAATTCAAAGAATAAGATTGATTTAAGGGCATATCCTATGGTGGTTGTGTGTTTTGTGTTCTGAGAAGTATATTATGCATCAAAAATAAGGGGCTTGTATAGGTCTACGAAGGAATTCGAGACCAATTTCAATGGGCATTTAGAGCCAACCTCACAAGTACATTTAATGTATGTGGACAAATCCATGGAGGTGGAAATCTATATAAGTGACGATTCCATAATTGAGATAAAGTGTGGAAGTGAGTGAATTCAAATAGAATTAGAGCTATGAGATTATGAGGCTCACAGGTCAGAGGATACACAAGCACGAAAGAAGAGAAGATATGAACATCTCGGGGTGGTTGGGAGGTGCAAGGAAATTTTGAAATTATGCATAATGAAAGTCCTAATACATAGTAGTGATTCTCCATTAGAGATTATCTGAAGAATCTCTTATGATGGTGTGACTACTACAGGATTAGCAGAGATGATATCTATTTTGTTCAATTGAAGAGGTCATTCGAGATATATTTACTTTAGGGTGACAGAGTGTTTCTTTGGAATATTGGTGTCTTCATTTTGTAGGTTGGATCCTATGATCTAAGGGGTTATATCCTCCTTCCAGTTGGTGTTGGTAATGCTAGGGAGTTGGTTCTTCCTTCTAGTTGGTGCTGGTAAAACTATGGAGTTGGTTCTTCCATCCAGTCGGTGCTAGTAAAGCTAGGGAGTTAGTGCTTCCATATAGTTGGTGTTGGTAAATTTAGGGGGTTGTAGCATCCTTTGGGTTGGTTCTCATAAATCAAATTAATGTAATTTTGGTTTTAGAAAAGAAAATAAATATCTTTTGTGGTTTTTATCCCTATTAAAGGTTTCCACGTTACATCTTTTGTACTTTTTTTATCTTATAATGGTGAATGTGTTCTATTTTTGGTTTATTTTTGCATACTGATATTCAATTTTAATAATTGGGATAAAGTGAAAAATTATGTTAGATATTGATTCCCCCCCCCCCCCTTAGTATCCATGCTTTTTCTAATAATTGGTATCATAGCAAGGTTCCTTCATAAACAGTCTAACCATTGGAAGGTATATCTCTATGGCACACATGGACAACCAGGAAAGAACTTCCAAAAATAAGTCTCCATTATTTGATGGATCAAATTATGCATTTAGGAGCATCAGGATGAGAGTATACCTACAATCACTATGATATGATGTCTAGTAGTCAATAAAAAATGGATACACTGCCTCTGAAAGTCAACAATATGATGTAGTTGCTAAAAGGCTCAATGAAAATAACTCCAAATCCAGGAATTCCATTCTTGATGGATTAGAAAAGTCAAAATTTACTAAATTCATGCATTTTGGATAAGAAAAGGAAATCTGGGATAAGTTACAACATACACATGAAGGGAATGATAAAGTCAAAAAGGAAAAAATAAAAACCCATAAGGGTCAATTTGAAATCCTTAGTATGAAAGGAGAAGAAGACATAGCTACCTACTTTCTTCGTGTGGATGATATTGTTAATACTGTCAAAGGGCTAGTTGAAACCATGAATAGAAAAATTATTGTACAAAAGGTTCTCAGGACACCTCCATCGATATTTGACCCCAAGATATCTACCATTGAATAAATGAAGGATTTAGATAATCTAACAATGGATGAATTACATGGAATCCTAACAACCTATGAAATTAGAACTATGTGGGAAAAACCCTCAAGGCATGAGGAAACATTCAAAGATTAAAAAAAAAAAGTTGAAAAGGACACCAAATGTATGACTCCTCCAAAGAAGAATCAGATGGAAAGGAAGAAAACTTTGTTAGGAGGCTCAAGAAAGGAACTACAAAATATAAAGTTAATCTCCCCTTAAAGTGTTTTGATTGTGGTAGAGTAGGAAATTTTGTTGTTAAGTGTCCATTCAAAAGGGAATCTAAATTTAAGAAAATAAAATATCACTATATAAGTAACAAAATGAAGAGAAAATGAAGAATTACAGGATAAAAGAGGAATTTGTATGCCAATGAAGAAGGAAGCTCCTCCGATGAAGAAGACAACAACACATAAGATGTTTTATTCATGGACACCAATGAATTATCTGATGATGAAACCTCAAAACATGAAGACCTTGATGAGGAAGGAGATGTTAATCTTGAATTTGAACTAATATGTGCTTTAAGTGAGCTGAAAAAAATCAGAAAAATAAATGAGTCTCTCAAGGAACAGTTAAGAAAGTCAAAAGAAGAACATCATGAATCAAATGGTGAAACTAAGATTATTTGTCTAAAAATACAATTAGAAGAAGAAAAAATAATTGAATAAACCTTGGAAAACAAACTCCAAAAAATGGAGGATGTCTGCCACAAAAGAGAACTTGAAATTGTCTTCCTATGAAATGACTTAGATAAGACATTCTCACAGCTAAACACAAATCTGAAGTTTGAAAAGAGTTCAACAATCCTATAAGAAATCCTAAACATCCAAAGGTCACCATTTGATAGAAATGGTCGTGGCTACAATGAAACCCAGAAAAATTATGATTCTAAGATACCAGAAAGAGGGGAGAAGAATCAAATCTATGAAAATACACTTAGGAGTTCCAATTATAGTGGAAACATTACAATAAATGAATCACATAACAAATAGAGAATGGAAGAGTAAAAAAATATCGCTCCTCTTCACAACATATTTGGATTTGAAAAGGACGCTCCACCCAAAATACCTAACATCACAATAAGTAGTTACAATGATACCAAGAATGATTATGTGAACAATAGAACACCTTAAAATTTTACCAACAAAAATTCTCCACCAAGAAGACCTCCTACAACAAGGTATCAAAATTTATTTCTTCGTTACTTTTGTCTTGTCATAATTTTGGGCATAAATCCATTAAATGTAGGGCCAATGCATGATATAACCATCCAAGAAGTAGATATATATAGAATACTATGAGGACTGATTTTTTAAACAATAAAACAACTCAAGAGTTTGCAGACATAAATTATAATAAATTTTCTTTGCTTATAAACTCCAATATTAAATGTTACAAATGTAACAATTTTGGCCACAAAGAACATGAGTGCAGAATCATATTAGAATCAATGAGACATAACACAAAAGAGAAATATTTTACTAAACATGCAGAATAAAACATAAGAGTATGGAAGAAAAAACCAGATCAACAAAAAGGAGAAGAGAACAATCTAGCCTTGCATTCTAAAATCAACACAATCCAATGGTATATTGATAGTGGATGTTTCGATAACATGACAGGAGATAAGAAAATATTTTGAACTCTTAAGAAGACAAAAGGAGGCAATTTCATGTTTGGAAATGATAATGCTTCCAAAATGATTGGAAAAGTAACAATTGGTCTTGGAAGTAAGAAAATCAGAGCAACATATGTATTTCGTATTGAAGATATGAAACACAATCTTCTTAGTGTTATTCAAATATGTGATCAAGGACGCACTCTTGTTTTTTACTCTAAAAAGTGTGAAATAAGAAGTAAAAAATCTGGTAGAATGGTTGCTACAACTATCAAGACTCCTATTAACATATACGTTTTAGATGAAGTAAAAGGAGAGAGGTGTTGCATGGGAAGAATAAATCAAAGATGTCTTTGACACAAGAGAATGGAACACATAATTTTGACAATATAGTGAAAATCAACAAGAAGTAGGTTGTAATGTATCTTCCCTTAATTGTAAAACCTTCATATCCGATTTGAAAATATTGCCAACATAAAAACAAGACTAGAGTCTCATTAAAAAAAAGGGGCATTCAACTTCAAAGTCATTGCAACTCATTCAAATTGATCTTTTTGTACCAACCATAACCAAAATCTTGCAAGGTGGGCACTACTTTATGATACTTATAGATGACTACACTAGAATGACATGGGTTGTCTTTCTAAATAATTAATCAAACGAAAATGATATATTTAAGGCCGTTAAAGAACTGGTAGAAAAAAAAACTAATCTCAAAATCAAGTGCTTACAATCAGATAATTGAGGTGAGTTTACTCAAGTGAGATTGAAAAAATATGTGAGGTGCATGGAATCAAAAGAAATTTTTTAGGAGTCAGAACACCACAACATAATGGTGTGGAAGAAATAAAAAATAGGGTAGTGCAAGAGATAGAAAGAACTATGTTAAATTACTCTAAACTATCATGTATGCTTTAGAGAGAAGAAGTACATACAAGTGTTCATATTCTAAAAAAATTCTTTCTTAGAAGAAATCATGATAAAAGACCATATGAACTATGGAAAAGAAGAAATGTTTGTTGTGGTTGCAACAAAATCCCTTTACTTTTACTTGTAAAAGAAAAAGGAAAGCCCCCCCCTACTAAAATTTTGATCCTATTTCCTAATCCTCTTCTATTGGAGCCTAATGCTATTCCTTTGTCTACCTTGAGGGAGTTGGGGGTATTATCTTGATTGATGACTACCTTGGATGGGTGTTGATTTTTTCCTTTTGATATGAGGATTTCAAATTTCTTCATGATGTTTATTGAACTATTATGTTTGTTGGAATTTGTATGATGGAGTTGACATGTGTCATTTTCTGATCTTTTGTTGATTCCCAAGTGTCTGGTGATCTAATGTGGCTGCATGGTTTATTCTATTTCATCTTCTACTTGACTAACTCAAACTATGAATCTTCCTGCTAGCATGTTTGAGCTTCATGTTTCCATATTTATACTCTCGCATGCATATTTTGATCACTTATTTCAAACTCTAAGTCTAAATCGCTTATTGTTGATCCTTGTTTTGAGTTGAAACTTGGAACATGTAGTTTCAAGACACTGATCTACATCCTCCATATTATGGTTGAATCAACCTAACTCTCTTATAAATTGTCTTACATGAAGGGAATATAATTTTTATTGTATTGGTAAGTCTTCTTTCGATCACATGGCTAATATCATTCTTGTAGTTTTGCAGGAGAAGGTTTGCAAGGGCACTGTGTTTGCATGGTCTCTTCATCCTTGTGAGGCATGTGGGGAAATATGTTCATTCTTGTTTTCTATCTTGACATTGATTCTTATTAGGTTTCTCCTTGTTGTGAAGAATATTACTTTCTCTTGCAGTTGTCTCGAGGTCCAAATCCCCTTAGGCTATCAGACCCACCTTTCCCGCAAGCCTATCCTTGAACCTCTTCAGATTGGTTTGTATTGGATCCTTTGTTGGTATTACCTCTCGTTGAAAACCATGCCAAGAGTCCATCTAGCTTCCTACTCTTGATTATGAGTCCTTGTTGAGTTGTCACCTGATGCTTGATAGCTATTTGTCGCATTCACGCATAATGGCCTCGTGTTATGACATTTTTCTGGACCTGGTCGTACTCTCTCTCCTTGCAATATGAGCATGTATTCCCTCCAAGATGAATGTATTGAGTGGACTAACCTGTGATGTGTGCTTGGTCAGAGTCGATGTATTGTTTCCATTTTTCTCTACTTGTGATGTTTAAATGTTGCATGCAGTGTCATCATTTTCACTCATCGCTTCTCTGTTGCAGCTTAATCGTTGCACCCGTGATCTCCATATGACTCCCCTCCTCTCCACAATGTTTGGTTTTTTGAAACATTCCCTATACACCTTCTTATAAATTTTATGCCCCTAGGTGTGGGACCCCGACTAGCGAAACACTCACCAGTGGAACCTAGGGAGCATGGAACCTCGATTTGTTTAGTTTGCTCCTAATTTTCCAAATTCTCAATTATATTATATTATATTATATTACTAATTTTTGTAAATATTTTATTCTAATTTTGTATATATTTTCTATTTTATCTTATTTTTATTTTTTATTTTATTTTATTTTCTTTTTATGTATTTTATTTTCTTTTTATTTATTTTGTAAATTATGTATGATTAATAAATTAATCACCTTAATTATTTAATTTGTACATATTTTTCTCATAAATTAAATTATAATAATAATAAATCAAATAAAAAAACAAATCAAATTCCCTATTTAATTTAAATTTTCATGATTTTTATTTTCATTTTTTCCAATTTTCTTTTTTCAATTTTTTTTCTAAACCTAACTTGTACATACTTTATAGTTTTTTTACTTTTCCACCTTTCCTACCTAAACCTACTAGCCCACTCCTACTTTCTAAGGAATTCCTATTTTATAGGGAGTTCCTATTTTCTAAGAATTTTTGAAAACTATATTAACGTATATTTCAAATCTTATTCTCAAATATATATTATGTTATTCTCAAAATACATTGAAACATATTATAAAATATATTATGTTTTATGGGTAAAAAAAAGGAGGATGCTTTATGATGATAATTTAATATATATAATAATAAATTAAATAAATAAATATATAAATAAATAAATATATAAATAAATAAAATATATAATAAATAAATCTTCCCCTCCACACTGAACCATTACTCTCCCATGTATTGAAACTATTTTATTATTCTCTTTAAAAAAAATTCTAGAAAAATGTGAAGTCATGGGAACAAGTATTATTTTAAATAATATTTTTGAAAAATACACGAACGTGGATTTTTTAATTGTATTTTTATGAAAACGTGTCATCGTCATTTTAACTTTTGTCTAAGCATTAATATAATACTATTATTTAAGAAACGTGCGTGAGGGAACGTGGATTGTTTAACATTATTGAGCCATTAAATATTGTGCAGAACTCCCATTCATGAACTCACATTCATAGTGGTTCACTCAGGTAGAGGTTTTTACTTTATGTTTTATATTTTGGGGGATTTTTTTTTTTTTTTTTNATTTTGCTTTTAATTTTTTTTTAATTTTCAGGAATAACTGGTTTTTAGTAAGTTAAATGAATAGCAAATTTGCATGTGTCTAATGGATGTGTGTTTCTTCCTTGGAGTTCATAAGTTCAAATCTAACGGGTGGTAGGGTAATTATTGTTTTATTAGTTTTAACCTTGGTAATTTTTATTTTTTTTTGTTAATAGGGGTAATTAGTTTAATTTTCTTTAATTTTTTACATGAGATTAGGGTAATTAGTTTCTTGTTAATGTTTTTTAGTAATTGTAAATAAATGTAAAATTAATGGAAATATTTCTCTATTTTAATTTTTTTAATTTTAATTTTATTTAATTTTTAATTATTTCCCTAATAATAAAATTTAGAAAGAAAATAAGAAATAAAAAAAAGGGAAAATTAGAAAAAATTATGCTACAAATTGTCACTATCATGATGGTCATACCAACTTCCAATAGTCATATCTTGGGCTATGGGTGACGAAATCGGGCTTAGGATGGCTCGATGAAAAAATGGAAAGAAGAAGAATAGGATCAAACAAAAATATTTGGAAAATGATGAGCATAAGTAGTATGGAAATGCAAAACACAAATGGAACCCGAATTTGATTAAATGACCGACCATACGGACTTCAAGAATCCATATATCAAGCTACGAGCAACGAAATCATACCAGCAATAGCTCAAATGAAATATGAGATAGAGAAGAAGAATCCAAAAAGATCTTAATTAGTAGGCAGAAGCTAAAAGCACCCAAAACATTTTGAGGAACAAAATATAATGCCAACTAACAGAGTCAATGCTTGTTTTTTAATGAATATCATTTGTAAACTTCCTTGGGAAGAAAATAATCACTCATGATTATATTCCACTTCTCTTTGTAATGCTGACATGTTCATTTTCAAAATTTTAGATAAGAACTGGAAGGAAAATGAAATGAAGAGTCATGAGAACTGAAGAGTCTCTCTCTCTTGTCTTATAAAAAAAAATTGTAGGATAGAGTATGATTTTTTCCTTTTGTAACAAAAGATGGTACTATTATTTCTTATTAATAAAGAGAATAAGACATTTTGAAGTCGTGACTATTTACAAATTCTCATTTGACTATTCTACACTTGTATTTGTGGTTTAAGTTTTCTGGGTATTGAACATCTAAACTATTTTTGTGCTTAGTATCTAGAATTGTTATGTTGTTGTAATTTCTTATGAGTGATGATGTTATAAGTATCCTCTTCAACTATTTGGGATTCTTTCTGTAATAATATTGTTATAACATACTTTACTTGCCAAAAACTATCTCTACTATCCAAGTATCATTTTAGGTTGTGCTCATATTCTATTTTTTCTCCTGGGATAGATTAGAATTAGTTAGATTAAATTAGTTTGTTTTTAGTTATATTATCCTTAAGATTAATTATAACTCTGTGGGAGGTATTTTGATGTCTTTCCCCTTATTCTTATTTTAATTTTGAGCAACAGTGAGGCCCATAAACGTGCGAGAAATGCCAAACCAAACGAGAGCAGATCTAATTGGGACCTGCCATTGGGGATTCTCCTTCATCTACTTGACATGACATTCAAGCCTGTCAACATAAACTGTAACGAACCTCCCATTTCGTTATGACAACAAACCTCACATAACAAGTGCAATTTTTTTTTTTTCTGTGTGTGTATGTAGGAAGGTAATAATGACATTATACTCAACATCGCAACATGACGATGAACACAACACATGAAACTCATGCCAGAAAAAACATAACGACCTAACATAAAAGCACATCAAGCACCTGGAAGCAATGTACAACATTCAACCGATGAAGAATAAGAATGACGACCCGCCCATCCTACCCTGTAATGGTTAGGACCTCCGGGGCACATAAGCAATGCTCAAGCCCAGATTCCCATCGATTTTGACCATTTAAGGTCTCAAGGATGGCGACTGTTCTGAGGAACAAGGAGGTGTCTACATCCCACCCAACACAAGCAGACCAAGCCTACTAAGCTAAGGACAATCATCCTAACAACCTGATCACGGGATCAAATTTTGCTCAAAAATTCAAAGTGTTCAGAATTGCTTCAAAACGGACGAGAGCGTAGGTCTCGTCATTGCGAACCCAACGCAACTCATTTCGTCTCAAGCAAACGTCAGGACTGAGAGATATTGGAATCTGTTCAGAAAGTCAAACAGGCAAAAAAATGATGCTGACTATATAGTCCGTACAGGCTGACATGGTAGAGCAGTACGACCGTACGATGACATGGCAATCATCTATTGGTTGACAGTTTGTCGAATGGGAAGTCGACACATGGCATTGTTTGGGCAAGTGATTGAGTGACACGTGGCCCAGTCATGGGCTGCCACGTGGCAGCCCGGTATTTGCTATTGTTGTGTTTGTTAAAATGTATTGGAGTCCGTGGGATTCGACCCCCGGACCTCCCCACCACATAATGCTTTCACAAACTCCGACCGACCAATGGGCTATCGTTTATACCTTGTTGTATATATGCTCCGGATTATATTTCAAATGAAATGTTTGTGTGGTTTGGGCCGCGACCGGGCCGGGGCTTAGCCCCAGCCCTTGGTCACGCGCTTTTACACATGTGACCCATGGTTATATATATTATGGTATGGGCGCTCATTTCATATATGGTTCAAACAGTTGTGTAACCAAATAACTTTCGCCAAGTGTCACTTTATTATTTGCTATGGGACAGAGCCCCATTTTAAAACGTGTGTGGTCCCATGGACCCATATGCCCAACGACTTGACGGTTGGGGGTTTTAGTTCCGTTAACGGTTCGACGGTTTGCATCGTTTTATAGTTGTGCGCGTGTGTTGGGTTTTCATGCTTTAAATTGCGTGTGTGCCAGGTTCATTTGACAAGGGTGCGTTTTGTAGATGCAGAGACAACAAGCTTGAAGGGGGGACTTCCAGGAGGCCTAACTTCTTCATTTTTCGACCGATTGAGGTGTCGAAAAAGCCCAGATAGGGGTTTTTGGACGCTTTGAAGCCATTAGATCAGTCTATTGGTCAGTTTGAGCATTGTAAGACATGTTTTTGAGCACTTTGAGAAATTAATAATAATGATTCATTGGAAGCTGGACGAGGAGATGTAGCCCAAGAGAGGGGTGAACTCCTTTATCAATTGTTGTGTTTATGTTCTTATGTTCATTGATTATGATGTTGTCTATTTGTATCTTTCATGAGTAATCCTTTAATTAATGTTTTTAAAAGTTGATCCATTTGCTTTTAACACATAAAATTTACTTGCAAATAATTTCAAGATTTCAAGTCTTCTTCATTTTTAGATCAAGTTGGTATCAGAGCACTGGTTTTTGAAGACTTGATTGTTTGCAAGTGTTTTGTTTCTGATGCTCACAAGGTTGAAACTCACAAGAGGAGAAGGTCAACTTGTGGAGCCAAGTTCTCATCCTTCAAGGAGGAAGCATATACAATCACCGCAAGTTTCAAGGAGGCATTCACCAAGTATGGCTCTTGCAGAAAGTCATGAACGTGTTCCTGCAGAATATGAAGATCTCAGAAAGGCAGTCATGGAGATGAGAGAGATGATGAAGATCTTGATGGAAAGGAACATATTGTCGCAAGGTGAAGGCTCCAACCCTTCAAGGCATAAGGGAAGCAGTGGTGACAAAATCCGAAACGGAAATGGAGGGAATGGTGCTTCTCCACCACCCTCTCCTCCATCTTCTTCTTCTTCTTCTACCAGTTCAAGACCTCTTCCGAATTCTCCAAGGGGGCATGGTAAAACTCCTTCGCAAATTCCTTCATTAAAGCTTGATATAAAATTTGAATTGCCAATATACAATGGAGAAGTTAATGCTGAGAAGTTAGATAATTGGATACGTCAAATTGAAGTATATTGTAGAGTACAAAAAATTCAAGATGATGAAACCAAAGTTTAGCTTGCTTCGTTAAGATTGGATAGCGAAACACTTATTTGGTGGGAATCCAAGACTCAGGAGGATATGAAAAAGCATGGTAAAATTTTGATTTCTTGGAATGATTTCATTATCGCAATTAAAAAACAATTTTATCCATTGGCATATAAACAAAAGGAAACTATGGAATG
>ML796327.1:411801-439230 GCA_009831015.1 Picea engelmannii | reverse complement strand
TGATACCACTGATCCGGATTTATGTAGGAACACAATGAAATACAGAAATACACATAAATGCAGAGATGCAGCGGAAATAAGACTTCATTTCATTAATGACTGAAAAATGCTTACAGACAGAATGTAAATAAACTAGCTAAGGCACTGGTAGCTTATCTCTGAGAAGAGAGGTGTCTGCTACTCGCATCCATCAGAAGATGATTACAATGAGGCTCTAGAGGCCTTTTTACAATAGACGAGATTGCCAAAAGTCATAGACATCCAAAAACCTAACCCTAGGAGATGAAGCGCCAAAAGTCATGTGGGCCCCGTTTGGGTAAGTTAGTACATCAACTTCCCGGGGTCGTAACTTTTGCATACGATCTCCGTTTTAGGCGTGTGATAGCTCGTTGGAAAGGTATCGTCGAGGAGATTCATTTTGGGGGCTCAATCATGCATTTAGCTATCATTGAGCACCTAGATATCCAAAAACCTTCATTTAGGCCCTCAAAATGGCCCCGGAAGTTAAACCTGCTAAAAATAGTAAATTGCCAAAATTGCCAGAAAACTGTTTTGAGCCAGTCGGAAAAGGTGGGTGGCCACCAATATCCACCTGGATCAGGGATTCTTGATTTGTTGGAAGTTTCTGGTCGAGTTTATGGGCACTCATGGACACCAAACTTAAAAAGAGCACAACTTTTCATCCGCAAACAGATGGTTAGACATAGGTGGTAAATCGTACAGTGGTGCATCTTCTTCGTGCTTATTGCAGCAAGCATCCTAAACTTTGGGATGAGCATTTACACTGCATTCAACATGTGTACAATCGAACTAAGCACTCTTCAACTCAAACGTCGCCATTTGAAGCATGTTTTGGCTTTTTGCCCAAGTCTCCTTTAGATTTTATCTTTGGGAAAGATATTGTTGTCGATGGTCAATATGACATTGATAGGGCAGAAAAGTTTATTGAACAAATCCAGTCGATACATCAAGTGGTGCAAGAGCAGTTGGAAAAGAGTCAAGCCAAGTACGAGACAATACATGACAAGCATCGTGTTGATCACAGTTTCCAAGTTGGAGATGAAGTTTGTCTTTACATAAGCAAGGAGAGGCTTAAAGGAGAAGGTAAAAAGTTGAAACCGATTCGATATGGTCCTTTCAAGATTATCGACAAGATCGGTAACAATGCTTTTCATTTAGATTTGCCTCCTTATATGAAGATGTATGCAGTTGTTAATGTTGAGAATTTGAAATTGTATGAGCCTCCGTTTATTGATGCTCAAGGAGAGCATGTTCATATTCCTTCTATAGATGATTTTTCTCCAGAGTATCTTACAAAACTTCATGAAGACACCATCCTTGACAGGAGAATGTGAACTTCAAAATGAGGAAATGTGGAGTATCTTCGAGTTGGTCTTAAAGGGACGAATCCAAGCAAATCCAAGTGGATTGAGGTTGGAAGGGTGAGGTAACTTTACCCTCATCTTCACATAGATTGAAAATAGTCTTTTGGAGGTCCAAAAGCTTCCCAATGGGGAGGTGTGATCAGGGGATCAAATTTTGCTCAAAAATTCAAATTGTTCGGAATCACTTCAAAATGGATGAGAGCGTAGGCCTCATTGTTTTTAACCCAACGCAACTCGTTTTGTCTCAAACGGACTTCGGGAGAGAGAGATATTGCAATCTGTTCAGAAAGTCAAACAGGCAAAAAAAGGACGTTGACTGTACAGTCCGTACAGGCTGACGTGGCAGAGCAGTACGACCGTACGATGATGTGGAAATCATCTATTAGTTGATAGTTGGTCAAATGGGAAGTCGACACGTGGCACTATTTGGGCAAGTGATTGAGTGCCACGTGGCCCAGTCATGGGCTGCCACGTGGCACCCCGGTATTTGCTATTGTTGTGTTTGTTAAAATGTATTGGAGTCCGTGGGGTTCGACCCCCAGACCTCCCCACCGCATAACGCTTTCACAAAATCCAACCGGCCAATGGGCTATCATTTATACCTTGTTGTATATATGCTCCATATTATATTTCAAATTAAATGTTTGTGTGGTTTGGGCCGCGACCGAGCCGAGGCTTAGGCCCATCCCTTGGTCGCGCACTTTTACATATGTGACCCACAGTTATATATATTATGGTATGGGCGCGCGTTTCATATATGGTTCAAATAGTTGTGTAACCAACTAACTTCCTCCAAGTGTTACTTTATTATTTTCTATGGGACGGAGCCCCATTTTAAAACGTGCATGGTCCCATGGACCCATATGCCCAACGTCTTGACAGTTGGGGGTTTTAGTTCCGTTAACGTTTCAACAATTTGCACCATTTTATGGTTGTGCACATGTGATGGGTTTTCACGCTTTAAATTGTGTGTGTGCCAGGTTCATTTGACAAGGGTGCATTTTGTAGATGCAGAGACAACAAGCTTGAAGGGGGGACTTCCAGGAGGCCTAACTTCTTCGTTTTTCGACCGATTGAGGTGCCAAAAAATCCCAACTAGGGGTTTTTGGATGCTCTGAAGCCATTGGAGCAGTCTGTTGGTCAGTTTGAGCATTGTAAGACATGTTTTTGAGCCCTTTGAGAAATTAATAATAACGATCCATTGGAAGCTAGACCAGGAGATGTAGCCCAAGAGAGGGGTGAACTCCTTTATCAATTGTTGTGTTTATGTGCTTATGTTCATTGATTATGCTATTGTTTATTTGTATCTTGTATGAGTAATCTATTAATCAATGTGTTGCAAAGTTGATCCATTTTCTTTTAACACATAAAATTTACTTGCAAATAATTTTAAGATTTCAAGTCTTCTTCATTTTTAGATCACAACCCCATGCACCCAAAATTAATTACACAAGTGACTAGAACCCTTACAGTGAGAAACCAAGCACATTAAATGTTTACAAAACCAAGTACAAACATTAATTAAAATGAACAACAACACCCTCAATAGGAAGTGCAAGCTAAAAATGACTTTGTCAACAACCCAACCATTAATCAAGGCTAAAAGGTCAATATCTATGATTTAAATTGGCGTTACTTACAGATCAATTAACCATTCTAAATTCCATTAGTCAATGAGTTACCAACCGAACTTAACATGAATTACGACTCAATTTAGCGTGTCTGAGTTACCAATTAGGCGATATCTATAAATCCAACTAACATCAATTACATATCTAAATTAACAAGTCTAAAATTTGCAATCTAATCTTTACTCACCATACAAATTTTAATATTTATTACAACCTAAATGGACAATTCTATATTAATCTGAATCCCCATCCAACTAGCCATAAACTTGAATAACAACATTAACATTCTTAAAGTGGAATGTTACCATTAAAACTTATAAGAAATTAAATCTCAGCATGTAGTCTATCTATATTGATCGAACTAACAATGCTAGCGGTCTACTATGATAGAGAAGGGAACTGGTAACTATTAACAGTGTTGTAGCAATTTAACAAGGTGATTATCATAATAGTTACATGACAATTAATATAACATTAACAAGATAGTTTACATGAAAGGTCCCACGAACCTAGGAGAGAGTTTATCTCCCTTCCCAAACTTGATCGAACTTTTATGCGATTTAACCCGCAAGAAGACTCGATTGCCGACCTCATAACTACGGTCGACACAATGCACGTCATCATAAATCTTTTGTCGATCTTGCACTTCTTTAATCCTTTGTCTTATTGTTTTCATTTTCTCTTCCATTTCTTGGATCGCTTCTAGTCCTACCAGGACCCTATCCTCAAGCCGATCCCAACTCAAAGGCATCCGACATGGTCATCCGTAAAGAAACTCTAAAGATGCCATCTTAATGGTGCTCTGGTAACTGTTGTTGTAAGCGAAATCCACCAGTGGAAAGAATTCTTCCCAATGCTTTTGTCGGTCCATCATGTACATGTGCAACATGTCCTCCAAGGTCTGGTTTGTTCGTTCGGTCTGCCCGCCAATCTCCAGGTGATATGCAGTACTAAAGTTAAGTTGGGTTCCCAAGGCCTCTTGGAAACTCGTCCAAAATCATCCAGTAAACACTGATCCTCGATCGGATATAATCCTCTTAGACACGCTATGCAGCCTCACAATCTCATTGATGAAAACTCTAGCTATGTCAGGTGCCTAATACGTCGTATGCATAGGAATAAAGTGAGAACTCTTCATCAGAGTGTCTACTACTACGAAAATTGAGTCATGTCTCCTTGTTGTCAGTGGCAATCCAACAATAAAATCCATCGAAATAACCTCCCATTTCGATTCCAAAATAATGTGTGGTTGTAGTAATCTTGTTGGGTGTCTATGTTCATCCTTTACCTGCTGACATTCTAGACATATGGCCACACAGTTGACTATGTCTGCCTTCATTCCCTTCCATACGAATAAGGGTTTAAGGTTTTCCCTCATCTTCGTGACTCCTAGGTGAGCCATGTAAACTGCTCTATGAGCCTCGCTTAGGATCAACATCCTCAACTCGTCATTCAGCAGTACATAGATCCGATTTTTAAACCTCACTAAACCATCGCTATCAAATGAAAATCCTTCAAATCGTGGTACCATCATTGTGTTTTGTCCGATAAAACCCTCGACCTCTTTGTATCAGTCATCGTCATGTTATAAGGTTAGAATATTTTCACGTAGATTCATCTGAAGAGGCAACATCAAAAAGATGCACGGTCTCTGACTCAATGTGTCTACCACTTGGTTCATTGTTACTTTTATGTAAGTAATCTCGAAGTCGTACTCGCTAAGCAATTCTGACCAACGTCGTTGTCGCGCGTTCAGGTCGCTTTGCATAAAGATGTGTTATAGTCCATAGTGGTCAATATTTAGTTTAAATTTTCATCCAATAAGGTAGTGTCTCCAAACCTTCAAGGCATATACGATGGTTAACAACTCCAAATCATGCGTCACATAGTTCTCCTCATGCCTTCTTAGTTTCCTCGAAATGTAAGCGATTACTCATCCATCTTGCATCAAGACTCCGCCTAAGCCTTCCTTGGATGTGTCAGTGCATACCAAGAAGTCTGCATCCATGTCTAAGACCTTTAGTATCGTTGTTGTTTTCAACAACTCCTTGAGCCTCCTAAATGCTTCTGAACATTTCTCGGTCCAAACAAACTTCTGGTTTTTCTTCTGCAATTTCGTGATCGGATTTTCTATCTTCGAAAACCCCTCGACGATTCGTCAATAGTATCCTACTAAACCCATGAAGCTACACACTTTCGGGACATTCATCGGTGCAGGCCATTCCATAATGGCCTCGACCTTTGCTAGATCCACAATGATACCTTCACCAGAGATGACGTGCCCTAAGTAGTGGATCTTCGATTGATAAAATGAGTATTTGGATAACTTCCCATACAATTTGTGCTCTCGTAGACACTATAGTACCAAGCGCAAGTGCTCTTCATGCTCCTCTGTCGTTCGAGAGTAAATCAAAATATTTTTAATGAATACTTGGACGAACTTGTCCAAGTACTCGTGGAACACCCCATTCATCAAACTCATAAATACCCCTGGGGCGTTTGTCAGTCCAAACGGTAAAATAGTAAAATCATAATGTCCAAACCTCATCTTAAAGGTGGTATTAGGGATGTCATCTTCCTTAATCCATAACTGGTGATACCCTGATCGCAAATCGATCTTTGAGAACACCATCGTGCCCTTCATTTGATCGAACAGATCATCAATCCTCGGCAACGGATATTGATTCTTGATCGTGGCCTTGTTCAATTGACGGTAGTCAATGCAGAGCCTCCATGAACCATCCTTCTTTTGTATGAAAATAGCAGGTGCACCCCACGGTGACACACTAGGGCGTATCAGTCCCAGGTCCAACAACTCCTTCAGTTGCATTCTCAACTCCTATAATTCTGGGGTTGACATCCGATAAGGCGTTCTAGCTATCAGTTCTATTCCCGATTTTAGGTCTATAGTAAACTCCAATTCCCTCTTTGGTGGAATCCCAGGTAACTCCTCCGGAAATACATCTGCAAACTCTCTCACCACCTAAAGGTGTTCTAAACCTTCTGCTAATCCCTTCTCGTTTAACGCAAGGATCGCATAAAGCTTTCACCCCTTGAGCATGCTCTTTCATAGTTGTAAGGAAGAGATGAACCTCAGGGAAACTCCCCAGTTCTGTCCTACAATCACACGTCTTTGTCCCTTGTCATCAACCAAGCTCAATTGTTTCATCTTACAGTTGAGTATCGCCTCATGCGATTCCAACTAGTCCATACCAATTACGACATCATAAGATCCTAAGATCGTGACATACAGGCTGGTCCTTTTGAAAAACCATCCCAGGTTAAGGAAACAGCTTGTAACCTTTCCTCCAACCTTTTGTTTGTCTCTCGAGGCCATCTCTACGAAGCTAAACTCATCCTGTTCGATTACCTTTACCTTAATCCTTTTTAGCGCTGCACTGGAAATGAAACTCTTCGTAGCACCGAGATCTATAAAAATACTAAGGGTCTCATCAGCGATCGTACCTCTCGTCTCGAGAACAGTCGATTGATGCTCTGCCTGGTGGTTAGTCACCACTGCATGAATCTGATAGGCCTTGCCCATATCTCCCATGGTAGTGCGTCCGGCTGATCTGGACGCTCTAGTCCTCTCCACCGGGAGGTCTCACTGGTAGTGTGGCTCCCCACACGTCCAACACCCCTTCTTCAGCCCAGTGGTCCTGGCACCCAAAGTAGAAGGTGATGGTCCTCCGGCCTGGAATCCTGGTCTATTTTTCTGAACATGCCTAAACTGTTGCTTTTGCGGTTGACGCTGCTGATGATGTTGTGGTCCCTGATAAGGTGTCTGCTGTTGAGGCGTCGGTCACCAAGGTGTAGTGAAAGCGGATTCCCTTTGGAAGCCACGATATGCGGGTGTATGTTTGGATGGTGTCTGATGTTGTTGTGCTCTAGAAGACACCTTCCCTACTAGTCTCACTGGAGTCTTGGTCTGACCCCCGCTGATAAGCTCCCCCTATACTATGAGGGCCTTCTGGACAACATCATGCAAGGTTTGAGGCATCAAAATCCTAACCTTTGCACATATGATGCCATTAAGGCCGAACATGAACTTGTTGACCTTAAGTTTCTCAGTGTTAGGGTGTGGAGCATACTAGAGCAGCTCCATAAAATGGATCTCATACTCGGGAACCATACGACCGCCCTGTCATAAGGCATTGAACTCATTGAGATGACACTCAATGAATTCCTCTGAAAGGTACCTCTCTCGGAACCGTTCCTCAAACAATTTCCATGACACGTCTTTGACGGCCATGTTCAACTACGGTAGAAGTGTCTTCCACCATAGAAGAGTGCTTCCTTTCAGTTGGAATACTGCCATGTAGACCTTCATGTTGGAGGTATAATCGCAAAGTGCAAAGCACATCGCCATATTCTCCAACCATGCCTTGGCAACTGCATCGTCTGGGGCACCAAAGAACTCGGGAAATTTGACCTTATCGTGTTCACGGTGAGTGCTACCAGTATCGACCGGAGCATGCGGCGGAACCTCATGGGTTGTCGACGCCCTGACCTCATCTCTGTCCAAATGGCTGATCAGTGCCTCAGACATGCGCTGAAAATATCTCATCATTCTGACCACATCACCAACTGCTTTCTGCTCCTGCCTGACAACCTGTTCATCTCCCTGGGGGTTAGACCCCTCAGGCGTGGATGCTACTGGAGGTGTTGCGCCTCCTCCCCTAGCACCCCATCGTATTCCTTCGCGGAATCCTCTAACCATGATTACCTACATGAATACAAGTCAGCTCAATTAGCAACATTATAATCAAATCATATCAACGAAAGCTGTAGCAATCCCAAGTCGTGGGTTGAACTTGCTCTGATACCATATGTAATGAACCTCTGATTTTGTTACGACAACAATCCTCACATAACAAGTGCAAATTTTTTTTTTTGTGTGTGTATGTAAGAAGGTAATAATGACATTATACTCAACATCACAACATGACGACGAACACAATGCATGCAACTCACGCCACAAAAAACATAATGACCTAACATAAAAGAACATCGAGCACCTAGAAGCAATGTATGACATTCAACCAACAAAGTATAAGAATGACTACCCGCCCGTCCTACCCTGCAATGGTTAGGACCTCCAGGACACATAAGCAACACTCAAGCCTAGGTTCCCATCGATTTTGACCATTTAAGGTCTCAAGGCTGGCGACTGTTATGAGGAACAAGGATGTGTCTACATCCCGCCCGATACAAGAAGACCGATCCTACTAAGCTAAGGAAAATCATCCTAACAACCCCACACACCCAAAATTAATTACACAAGTAACTAGAACCCTTACAGTGAGAAACCAAGCACATTAAATGTTTACAAAACCAAGTACAAACATTAATTAAAATGAACAACAACACCCTCAATGGGAAGCGCAAGATAAAAATGACTTCGTCAACAACCCAAACATTAATCAAGGCTAAAAGGTCAATATCTATGATTTAAATTGGCGTTAATTACAGATCAATTAACCAGTCTAAATTCCATTAGTCAACGAGTTACCAACCGAACTTAACATGAATTACGACTCAATTTAGCGTGTCTGAGTTACCAATTAGGCAATATCTATAAATCCAACTAACATCAATTACATATCTAAATTAGCAAGTCTAAATTTTGCAATCTAGTCTTTACTCACCATACAAATTTTAATATTTATTACAACCTAAATGGACAATTCTATATTAATCCGAGTCCCCATCCAACTAGCCATAAACTTGAATAACAACATTAACATTCTTAAAGTGGAATGCTACCATTAGAACTTATAAGAAATTAAATCTCAACATGTAGTCTAGCTATATTAATCGAAATAACAATGCTAGCAGTCTACTATCACAGAGAAGAGAACTGCTAACTATTAACAGTGTTGTAGCAATTTAACAAAGTGATTATCATAGCAGTTACATGACAATTAATATAGCATTAACAAGATAGTTTACATGACTGTTTTCATAATAAGTAATATAGCAATAACAAGGCATTTAACATTCTAGTTAACATACAATTAACATAACATTAACAAGGAAATTTGTATGACTGTTAACATAACCATTCATAGTGCAATAACCAGACGATTTATATAACTGTTAACTATTTAACTCGTTGTGGCATTTAATCAATAGAAGGAATCTGTTGACCAATAACATTGCTGTAGCAATTGTTATGGCAATTAATAAGGCAAAAATATAGCATTTATTATTGCAGTTAACATGGTAATCAACATGGCCAGTAACATTGTTGTGGTAATTAAAGCTTGGCAGAGAGAACGCTGGGTATGCGTTCAATGTGAAGGAGGATAAAAGGGATAAACAAAATTGCATAAGGACCAACTCATGGTGAGTCAACAATAACTCAAGCAATGATTAAGGCAAGTCATGGTCAATTAAGATGGCAAGACAGTCAATTTCTGATTATCAAAAATGTGGTCACTCTAGCAAGTAAAGTTGTGATTTAAATGGATAAAATCATGGGTGATTTCTACAACAACATAGTCAACTTCTGATAATAAAAAATGTGGTCATTTCGGCAAGTAAAGTTGTGATTTAAATGGATAAAATCGTGGATGATTTATATAGCAACAAATTCAACTTCTGATTATAAAAAATGTGGTCATTCCGGCAAGTAAAGTTTTGTTTTAAATGGATAAAAACGTGGGTGATTTCAGCATGCAACACAGTCCATTTTTAATTTCCAAATCATGGTATTTCATAGCAGGAAATTTGATGAATTGAAAAGAAAAAATGTGGGCATTAACAGGAATCAAATGGCAGCAAAATTTTAAAGAAAAACACAGTCTTCATCAAGGGAAAAATCACCCCAAAGGTAAAACGAAATGCATACAAGAATAATTCCTCTTTTCCATCGCCATAATATAAAATAAAAATGCATACCAGAAATCATTTCATTTTTCATTACCAGAATACCCAATGTAAAATGCAGAGATGAATTCATTTCGTTTTTCATTGCCAGAATAACCCATGTAAAATGCAGAGATGAATTCATTTCATTTCTCATTGCTAGAATACCCAAAATAAAAATGCAAACCAGAAATCATTTTGTTTTTCATTGCCAGAATACCCAATGTAAAATGCAGAGATGAATTTATTTCATTTTTCATTGCCAGAATACCCAATGTAAAATGCAGAGATGAATTCATTTCATTTTTCATTGCCATAATACCCCAATACAATGCAAACAACAGTAAGAGAATGCAAGGATCCAATGGGAAGGGTCATGGAATAATTGCAGGGGTTCTATCAGTCAAGGCATAGAGAAAACCAACCAGGACATAAGATAATCCACACGCAGAGGTTGTTGCTAGATGGAGGAATCAACAATCAACTAGGGACAAATATCAAGGGTAGATGGCTAACAGGTTCATCCTTCGCTCATCATCCTCGCATAGAAAAGCAGGGCATTGAGATCCATAGGTCTTTTAACACTAAGGCGACGACCGTAGATCAGGCTCCTAGCCGAATTCTCAAGTGAGGACTGGTGAGCTAGGAATGAAGGCTAAACAATCACCAAGGTCATAATAAAAAAAACAAGGTGGTCAAGACGTGCAAGGAAATGAAGCCATGGGAGTCGATCTATCATCGAGCTAGGCTAAGAAAATTTCAGAAAACCATCTAGACAATCAATTCACTCACCCAAGTAAAAATGCAGATTCAAGCATAAGTTCTAAAACAATTTACCATACAAAACGAAGAAAGCGTACTATTGCCTGTTCGGAGTGGACTCCCCACGTGCTCCTTGCAACTCCCGCGTGTCGACCGAAAAGACTACACCGGTACCTCCCAACCAATGCTAGGGGTACTCTTCTTCCCCCTTAGCCCCTTGAGCCGCAAAGGGTCCACACACTCACTATCCAGAGATTTCAACTAGCTCCCAGCTTGCCTCGCAAGGCCGAGATACCACTCCTCATCGAGCTGGGTATCCCAACTCCCACAAGTTAAGTTAGTCAAGTATATATTTTTGCAACGTAACATTACACAAACAGAAGACATCCAAACTCCATCTCCTCACTTCATTATATAGAGTTTTCTGGTTCCTTACTTTCCAAAATCTTGTTTGGTTAAGTTTTTAAAATTTAATTCCTAAAAATTCCTCCCTGTACAAGTGTCACCCATCCCCTTCATTCCTCCATAAATTAATTTCTTTAATTAATTAATTATCTTTATTTCCCTCACCCACCTAGAGTTACTCCTAGAATCACTCCTAGGTGTCCCCAAATTCTCTTAGAGGTTTTAATGACTTTCCCCACCATTAAATTGTTAGTTCAGTTTAAATTAGAAAGATCTTAAATGGTAGATACTTTACTAAGTTTGACTTTCCACTTTTTCCCTTATGTTCCCTTTTTCCCTTTTTATGTTTACCTCTTTTCCTAGTTTCCTAATATTTTAGATTTTCCCTCTTTCCCCTTTTTAATTAGAACTCAAAAAGGTAGGTGTGGAAATTAACCCTTTTTCTCTTTTCTCATTTAATTAGTATATTTTAAATTATCAAAAAGATAAAATAATTAATTCCTTTTTTTTTTTATTCCAACAGATTTTTTTTTCTTGAATAAATTAAATTTCTTACTCCCTTCGTGTTATAGGATTTAACAAAGATCATACTCTTTATTTATTTTGTTTATATATATATATATAAATTCTTTTAATAAAAAGGATAAAATTTTACCACTAACATGATTTAGACCTAGACATTAATTTTCGTGATGGGCGACATTTTATTAGGGAAAAAGTTTTTAAAAATTCTTATCACATTGTTCATCCTAAGTCCATCTAGGTTCATTCATTTATCAAAACAATGTGATGTGCCCTTCAGGACGCACTAGGTGCTCCAAGGGTGTCACTCGCCTCTTGACTGACTTGGTAGACATCAAAAACCCCTGGAGTCAATACTCTGTCAAGTGAACTTGTGGGAGACTAAGGGACTCTAAGGAATAAGTCTCCTACCTTATTGTGTGCCCCTTAGAATCATCGTGAGAAACTATTGCAGTCTTCCCTCACAACATCGTGGGTCCTCTCGAACTAGGTAAACGTTAACCTACAGTTCGAGCCACAACGAGAGTGCTAGTAGGTTGTGGCAGGGCTGCTGTCCACACCTCTCCCTCAAAATTTATGGTAGTCATGCATGACCCCTTTACTCCACATGTGAGTCTGGTTGGCAAGCTATCGTCAACCGGCATCATCGAAAAATCATGTCAGAACATATCCATATCATATCATCTAATCAGATGCATTAATATCACAGTAAAACAATCAAACCCCAATGGTACACTCCCTGACTCGATCCAGAGTCCAAGGGGTTCCATCGATGCCTCTGCATCCTTGAGGTCCAAAATCCCGCACACTCAGTAAAACCAAGTCAATAGCACCTGTCTATGTCGAGGCGGTAAAAGAACATGTCATCATCCCATAAGGCCTCATAATCAAAATCCAAAGTTTTAATAGAATAATAATCAAGATCACTTGCGAGCAAGTGTCCTCAAAGAATAAGTTCGCTCAGTGCACTAGAGAAGGATGTTATAAGTATCCTCTTCAACTATTTGGGATTCTTTCTGTAATATTATTGTTATAACATACTTTACTTGCCAAAAACTATCTCTACTATCCAAGTATCATTTTAGGTTGTACTCATATTCTATTTTTTCTCCCGAGATAGACTAGAATTAGTTAGATTAAATTAGTTTGTTTTTAGTTATATTATCCTTAACATTAATTATAACTCTTTGGGAGGTATTCCGATATCTTTCCCCTTATTCTTATTTTAATTTTGAGCAGAAGTGAGGCCCATAAACGTGTAAGAAATGCCAAACCAAACAAGATTAGATCTAATTGGGACCTATCATTGGGGATTCTCTCTCATCTGCTTGACAAGACATTCAAACACGTCAACATAAACAACACTAGAAGGAGGGATAGATGAAAATATGAGCCTATGGAGTTGTTATTCTTAATTATTGTTTTAATTTACTAATGGATCCATCCCATATCCCTTTATGGAGATGTTTTTCTGATACTGTACCTCCCAAACCTCCTATAAATATTTTACAATTATTCTCACAACTTAAATTTGATGGCGAGGGTGAAACCTATGCATCTTGACATTCTTTACATTTCTAAAAATTTTGTAGTTCTCAAAATATTACTAATGGTCATGTCATTTGTAGCTTTTTCACTCTCACTCCTATAGGTCGGGTCAAGAGTTGGTGAGAGACTTTGTTGGCCACCTCTTTTCACACATGGGAACAATTTATGTGTGAATTTTTACATTCTTTTGAGAATTATGATTATGATAGATTGTGTGAAGAAATTTTAGAGCCTAGGAAAAACAAATATGAATCTCTTAAAGATTTTGTTATCATATTTACTCAACTTTTCTATAGGTTTCCTTTGGATGATAGGCCCTCTAAGAATGATTTGATTTCATTTTTAGTTTTAGTGGATGGAGAATCTAAATCATGTTTTAATGCTCATTTACATGTTGATTTGGATTTAAATGAAAATGTTGAAAATGATAATGGCTCAGTTAGACTCCATATGTCTGGATCTTTATTCACTATGGGGGATATAGATTAGATAGAGATTTTTTTTTTGGAAGAAACATATCTATCCTCTCACCACTCCATACCTCCTTTCTTTCCTCATGAAGAAAAATAGGCCTCTTATGTAAATTCAACTTCATATTTTTATATAGTTGACCAAGAGAAGGATTTTATTTTGATAATGGGACACTTCGAGTCACACCAATGGTTATGCCACGTTCTCATTATCCTCTCTCATATTTTCATTGCAAAGAATGGAAGAGAAATCTATGGAGCGAACTTTAAATGTTGATCACTTTATTAATGAAGAAAATCTAGACACTAATGAAATGAATTCTTCCTCACACATGGATAAATTTGAATTAGTTCATGCTGATTTGGATTGTCTTGCTATTACAAATTCTCCTGATAATATTGACATAGAGAAAGAATTTTTTCTTCCTGCTGATGTATTATTCAGTAAAGCTTCATGTTCTAATGATTTTTGTGGCTTGCTTCTCTCTTCCAACCATGAATATGTTTTGGATGACATTTCCTATTCTCATATTTTGCAAGAGAAAAACAACCATGCTAAGAATTTCACTTCAAGAGAATAGATAACCATAGAGGACATATATCTCTTATCACAACAAACCACTTTTTGTTTTCAAGAGGAAAATCATGTTGAGGAAGCATATGTTGATTGTGAAACCATTCCTAGTGTGAATCCCACCGATTCACAATTAGTCATCGGTGTGTTTAAAGAAGAGGAACTACCATTCAGGGAGTCACTTTATGAAAATCCCTATTGTTCTAGAGAAGATTTTCATTCTCTGAATTCTTCCACTTATTTCTATTTATATCTTGATATTTTTAATGGTTTAACTTTGTAGGAAACCACCCATTGTTCTATTCAAATAAAATCAATGGATCTGACTCCTTTTGAAGTACTTGAGGGTGGTGATAGGGATATGGAATATAGAGAGGACAAGGCCTCTTCCCATTAACTTACTAATTCTATGCCTTATCATCCTTTTTCATGGGACGATGGAAGTGCTATAGAAAATGTGTATCAAAGGATTTCTTCTTATTTTTCTTCTTCATTTTTTATCAATAGAGAATCTTCTTGTTCAAGTAGCCCTTTACTTCATATTGTTGATTCTAGTGGATCTCACCATTGTTTTGAAGATATATCACATACAATGGTTATTCCTAGCCCATACATATAATTTGATCTCACTAGTCTATCGCAAGTTGATGCTTACTTGGAGTATGAGTCCTGGGAGGATTTCCAAGATGATGAGACACTTCAATTTACGCTGATGGTTATATCAGGTCCTCTTTATTTTGGCTTGTATTCAGGGATGAATAACTTTATTAACATGAAAATTCCCTCATGGATCACACTTCGCATGAATTCTATGCATGATTCTCATTTGGTATGCTACCTCCCATTGAACTTCCTCCATTAATTCTATGATAGTAATGCAAGATCTCATGATAGAATTGAATCATGGTTGGAGAGAGCCTACATAGATAGATATACCATGAATTATCATTGTCACATTTCTAATAAAGTGGATAGATTTTATCATGCTTTAATTTTTCCTATCTTTACTCTATTTTTATTCCAAGTACTGTTACTGATATTTTCTCTTGAACATGTGTTTGTAGGCTTTGGATTACAAGTATGACTACATTGGCATTATGACTTTACATAGTTCATTTTCCAGCCATTGTAGCGTAGAATAGGAGTAAGGTAGAATATACTAGTATTTTTCCTTTGCATAGTTTAGCTTTTCTTTCTAGTTTTTAATTAGTTTTCTATTTGCATTCCTTTTCCATTACTATTGAATAATCAATAAATGAATTCTCAACAAAGGTGGAGAGAAATAGAAGGATTGCACACTAATTTTCATATCATTGATTTTATGAATATCATTTTTCAAGCATTGGGGTATTTCACAAGTGGGATATTTTATAAAGGATACTATTTATTCCCTTTTGTTATGAAAATGGATACTCACATCTATTACATATCATATCCACATGATTCTGATCTGGAAAAATTTGCTTGACTGAGATTCTTATGTGTTTTGGGCTTGTTGTGCCACACACAGTAAATTGAAACTTTGAGTGACTAATTCTACCCATTTGATATTCAAACCATTCCAATTCCTTACATTTCTTTGGATAATTATTTTTTATTTGGAGATGTTCAAATAATTTATCTCCTACTCACTCTTTTCTTGATTACTTTCAGCCAACATGAATTTTTTGCATAGACATATTTAGCATAGTGATCTTATCTTACTTCTATTTCCATTTGAGTTATTTTCTTTCAGAACCTTTATTTTTAATTTCTGAGCATTAGTTGCACATGTTTTATGCTTTTTTCAATTGGGTTTTCAAGCATGAGTTTTTCATTTATCTTAAATTTTTCTTCACCCAAACTCTCATACACATCAACAAGAGACATTCATTTACACTCTCTAGATGCATTGATTTACAATTTTGGACAACATGGTTATTTAAATTTGTTGTTGATATCTCTTCATAAAATTGCTTGGGAACCAATCCTTTTATTCCCCAACTATATAGTTGACTAAGGTCTCAATCCTAGCATTGTCAATCAATAGATTTTCAGAACTGATATTTTCTTGAACAATATCTTTTCATCCTTTGGGTTTGCTAATTTAGGGTCACTCATTATGGTTACATTCTTGAATAATCTGATTTTTTATCATGGCTAAGAACTACACACTTTTCTCGTGTTGAATCCATTCAAATGCTTAAGAGTTGTAAGTATCTTTATGGAATATGTAAATCCAATTTATAAGATTCCAATTTCAAATCTTCATCATTTATTTTTTTCTTAGCCATGATATTAAGGTTCAAGATGTAAATTCTTTGTGGGCTATAAATCATCTATCTATTGGGCCCCACACTCTTCAACATTCCTCAAACTCAAAATTAGTCTATTCATACACTGGAAAGATAATCATCTTTGGGTCATATTGGAACTCTTCCATTTTGATCCCTCTTGCTCATGAGATCGCTGAATTTGTTTTCTGGATTATATATCTCCTTATTTTTAATGGAAAACCTATATAGTAGAGAGGCAAGCTACACACTCTTCTTTTCCATTTTGTTTTCTCTACATTCTATATGACATGTAAACTTGAAGAAGTACAATTTGTAGTTTCTCTACGTGGAACACTCTTGAGATTTTGAGGCTATAAGTTTCATGGACTTGCCCATCTTTCCAATCTTATCATCTATTAGAAATATGATCTTACTCACTTTAGTCAATTTTGATTTCTAATTATATTTTTCATTTGTGTTGGGGAAGTCACTCCATCTAAACTATGACCCGAGATCATTTATATCGTTTAAGAGTATCTTGATTTCTCCATGTTCATAATGATTTCCTCTTTCCTCTCACAAAGTTGAACATTATCGTGCTAATGATTCACATCATTATTGTTAATAATCAGAGGAAATACATACCTTGGGGTGCAATGTTAATAATCTTTGAATCAAATTTTTATGATTGAGGTTTGTTGATAGATTGGTATCCTTGAAATATAGATTGGATTGAAGTCTTATGGTATTGTTTGCTTAATTTGATTTGTTTTGATTACAAGAATGAGATGGAATGTCTCGAAGATTCAAATTTCACAACAATCAACGACACTAAGTCTCTTTTTAAAGGGAATATTGTGGGAAAGAACATAGTGCTTATCTCTCAGGAAGAAAGTTGTGATATTTGGCTGAATGAATAACAGATGAATACGACATTGACATTTTCATAAGTTTTATAATAACCCACTTAGTTTAAGTTTACATTACCTTAGCATGCTTTTCTTAGGATTAGTTTTAATTTCATTCTTTACTTTTCTTTTTTAGTTTAATTTAATTTCAATAAGTTAATCATTTAAGTGGAGGATTTCCTCCCAAACTACATAAGAGTTGATCACACCTTTCTCTTTTGATATATAGGTTGGGAAAATGACTTGTGCAACCAAAAACTCTGACTTTTTTTTCTCTTGGAATGAAGACAAGAATGGAAGTTTTAATATGAACTTGGTTTCTTAGAGTTGATTGCAATATTTTGGATTGATAAACCGAGATTCTCACCAACTTATCAGAAATATCTTTTGTCTCATTTATATATTCCCATTTTGATTTCTGATCTAGTAGAGGTTTGGATTCATTTTAATGATTCTTTTGGTGACCTCCATAACTGTCAGTTTCACCTCTTTTCCTTACTATACTGAATTATTTGGATCTATGTGAGTAATGATTATATTTTGTAGAAAAGAGAAAATAGTTCTTTGGTGAGAAATCTGAAATGAATTGTCTGTTGAAAATTAATTGTTTTCAAATATGCAAAGGAATTGCTCATGTCACGAAATCTTAAGAGCTTATGGGTTTGTGGAACATTTCATCTAATTGTTTTTTTTGAAAATATGTTTTGATTGAGCATCTAAATTAATCCATTGTTCTAGATTCCTAGAAGATTGTTTATTGCATTGAATGAAAGATGAGCTATATGTGACAATTAGAGTGGAGAATTGTGTTGCAAATAAATATTTTACACTAGATCATCAATTATCGTACTCTGTTTTTTTTCCATTTCATAATAGAAACTATCAGAATATTTTCATTGGGATTGATATTGAATGGTTAACATTCATTGATTGGTTATTTCCCTTGGATTACTTTTGAGTTTTCACTCAAAAACTCTCACCGTTGTTGTAGCATATTTGTTTCTTGCTAATGGAATATATTCTTGTCTTTCAACCTGCTTTAATTCTTTCTTAATGATCAACATTCTAGCTTTAGATTCCTTTTAGTTTAATTTTATTTTTCATGAATTGACTTATCATTTCAATCTTGATTTCTTTTTGTATTGATTCCTTCCATATTTTGATTTGATTTCTAGTATTTCCTTGAGTTTATTTGACTCTTAGTCTACCTTGAGAATTACTCTTTAAACTTGAGTAAGGTGTTGGTCTAATTCTAGTCACACACTAAAGAATATTTTTTACAAGTCATAAGATGCATTGGTTTCTCTATCTGAATGAACACTCATGAAGATCTCAGTTGTAGGTATGGACTGATAGTTGTGGTGGAACACACGTGCTTGTTGAGCGTACCATGATAATCCATAAGTATAGGAAATTGTCTATATATATTTTTCTTTGAGATCCATCCACTGCACATTAATAAAATGGCCAATACTATGATGTGTTTTTGGGAAACTTGTGGGTTAATCTAAAGTGCATAACATCTACTCAGAAAATCAAAGAAAATCTCATATCACCTCGCTTCCTTCACACCCTATCTGCATATGCATATCTAAATCGAAAATCTAAAAGTGTGAGCATAATCTAAAATAAAAGGAAGTTGAAAGCATTATTACGAGTGTGGGAAGTACAAGTAAACCCGTAGGGAATATGGACACATGCTGTCAGTGGGGTTATGCTTGTATGGAACCAAGGAAAATTTGTCTCGGCTATGGACACTCGCTAGTAGCAAAGAAATGCCTGGAAAATAGAGATGAGGAACACACTTATGCAGATGTTTTCTTGTTATAAAAGTGAAAACCCATGGTCAAAGAAAAACCAATCTAAAGCATGCAGTTAGTAAAATAATTTATCTCATTATTTATCTCTTTGAAAAGGATGTGTATAATAGAAATATTGGGTTATATCTTATAGAATTTTGGTGTCATTATGGTACCTATGATTATTGCAAACTTTTATGTGGTTCCTTGAGCTTATATTCAAAATTTAGATATGAAGTATAGGCCCTAGACTTCTACTAACAAAGATAAATGACTCTTTTAGTGTGTCACCTATTGGAACACATATAAATCCTAATCCTTGAGATTTAGTTTCACGAGCTTCATCCTTTTTTATAATGACTCAAAAGTTGTCTTTCAAATGTTTAAATCAAATTTACTTCTAGTTTTAAATCACGCATGATATCCCCCATTGATCGAGTGATCGCCTTTTTCCCCGAGTTGTGGATCCGCCTGATTATTAAGTAACCAAATAAATAAAATTCACTTCGAAGTTTCGCACTTCAGGCATCTCGACAAGTCATGACTTTAAAAACCCTGAAACCTGAAAGAATTCGTTATCACTCTTTCATAAACTTTCAAAGAACGCATGGCATCCATTTTTTCCATTTTCCTCTGAAGATTCGTATGAATCTAAGTAACACATGACACCCCCTGGTGTTGAAACGTCATCTAAAATGACGTCACCCTCGATACATCACTACAGGTAATGGCCCTTCGAAATTATGATGACAAGCTAAATTGCAAATCCACAAAGCGACAAATTACCAAAATATTAAATCTTAATCAGTTAAGTTAATCTCAGTTAAAAGACAGTTAATAACTTCGCACTTCAAAAGTTCGAGCATTTATCATCCATCAAATCTTGGAATCTCCGAATTCTGAACTTTCGAAAAATATCAAACTTAAATGGGGTTAATTAAAGATAAAAACGATTATCCAATAATTAATCATTTCACGGTTTCGGGTTTCATGGATTCTATTTCGAGATACTGTTAAAAATCTTGAAGTTTGAATACCCAAAAATGCTTAAAGTTAAACACAATAAATTAATGTTTTAAACTAGATTATCTTGTAATAAATATTTCATGAAATCTCAATTTGAGAAATTTCAAAAAAAATTAATCCAAAAGTCTCGATCGCGAACTACTGATATTAATGGCATTAATCACAACTCAGCGGTAATGATTTTAATATAGATTGCAGATCGTTGGCTATATTTTCTCATTAAGGTAAATGAATTTATCGTCAGTAAAGGTATTCTCAAATCAATACGCTTGAGGTGAATAAGAATATTTGATTTTGAATTCCTTTTTCATTCTCAAAGAATAGAAATCTTTAACCCACTGAGAAGCTAATGCATTCCCCTGTAACAGGTAACCCAATTTCAGTTTCATCAATATCATGGCACCACGAAATATGGATAAAGCATCTCGTGAAAGCACAAATCCAAACACAGATGTTTTTTCGGACACCTCACTCAGATCCATAGATACTGTAAGAACTTGGACACATGTGTTCGATATTATAGAGAATGAGCTTATAAATTGCCCAGAGGATTCAGGTGACAAAGTGAGTGAAACCCATGCAACTAAACTCAGGGATATAGCTTAGTCAGAGCTACACAAAATAGTTGCATGGTCGTGGCTCATGCCATATAACGACATGATAGGTTGGGCTTTGGAAAACATCGACATTTCAACCAGTAGCATTTACAACTCATAGAAGATTGTTGTTGGGTGTTTTCTACCGGAGAACATACAATTAATGTATAAACTATCCCTTGTTTTTAAATATAACTACAACGTTGCATTCATAATGGATTTTGAGAAATAAGAGTGTAATCAATATGATAAAACCTACGCTAATTTAATCAAAGATTGGTGGGGGCACCAAGAAAAATTCAGAGCAGACACTCATGAAATATATGCCACAGATCGTTAGATGCCCATATGATTTATGTGGCTATGATGCTATGTATGATGTTCGGGAAAAAGGACTCCTCTCATTTCTCATTGGCATTGTACCAATTATGCATGAAGTGGCCGAGGGATACTCTTTCAACTGGGCCAATATGCTATCAGACAACTTGGCTAAGGAAATCACAAAGTACCAATTGGTGAATTTAAAAGGGAAATCTTCCCCTTTCTATATGTCATCATACATTATGGATTTCATTTTCTTTATGAATGCTTTCCCTTTGATGAACTGGATATGGACCCCGACCAGTGCCAAGCCTATCCATTTCTATCACTCCAAGTTGTGGGAGGACAAATCCAGAGATTTCTTCTATGAAATATGTCATTACGTAGTGGTTCCTATTCATGTCGCCCTATATGGTTTCCCACCTCCCATAATTTCAGACAGAATCATGACAAACCTGGGCAAGATAGCTAACTAGTACATCGAAGAAAACTTTTCCTACATCAAGTTTTTCAATTGTTCGGTTCCCCCCCATGCTCTTCCAAAGTTTTTACCAGATCGACTGGTATGCTGATAAGTGGAATATTAGACCGTGACAAGGGATATCAATAAAGAATTGAAAGAGGCCCAGAAAAAGGTATGGCCAACCTTCCCTATTTAGGTTGGTATGTTTTCATTTCTAGACTTCGGCCAGTCTAAAGTAGAGGTTGCGGCTTTAGAAGATGTAAAGTTAGTTGAAATAACCAATAACCAATAACCCCTTCATCTACACAGGAGACTATGCCCCCTGGTTTTGAGACAGGTAGCTCTAGAGGAAAGGAAAATAAGGAAAATTCAAAATGCGTTGAAGTCTCAATTGAAAAATTGGAAGCTTTAGTATCAACCCCACTAGGCCCCCAAGCCAAGGCTCAGCTCGAATCCTTTCTGAAAAGAGGCTAGGATACATTGTCATCTACACTAAACAAACTAGTTACCAATACGACAAAGAAACAACCATCCACATAGATAGTTAGCCCCATTATTTCATTAACACCGCTACAGTCAAGTCACAGAAATCCCAGTTCCAAAGTCATCTTTATAGATGATCTTACCCTGATTTCAGTTGAAGAAATGCCTCCTTCGAACTTCTTTTTCTTCAATAAGAGGAGGGCCATAGTTAAACAAGAAATGAATAAGAAGGAGGGTGCAATAGTCAAAAGGCAAAGAATGTTGTATGCTGGATAGGACCTAGAAGATTCAGAATTCTTTAAGAAAATGGCAGGATCATTAGGTGCCTTTGCCATGACCAATTAGTCTTTAGTAGAGAATCTAGTTGAGAAACTTAAACAGACAAACCTATTGGTAGGGAAATTGCAAGACCGGATAATGAATATGGAACAAGATGTGAGAAATAAGATGAACAAAGAGTTTCAACAAGCTAGAGCCTATGATAGACATCATATCCAAGAGATGAAAGATAACCTTGATGAGCTCTATCAGAATTCACAGGCCAACAAAGGATTGGTCACTCAACATGAAGAATTAATCAAGAAACTACAAGCCAATATAGACTTGACTAAAGGTACAACAATAGAGATGGCACTAGAAGTACATGAAAAACTAGAATCGTCCCAGCAGGATCTCTTTACAAAAGTGAAAGCCATCCAAAATTCTTACCGGGTGGTAGACCTTTCCCTAAAGAACATTTACATTAAATAAAGAGAAGCACGTTCATCTTGGGCCAATTTTTAGGAGGCTATCTTACTAGTACCAAAATATGATGTATCAGAGGTTCCTCTACTGTCTCTATCTGAGCAAACCAGAGGCGACATAATTTTGAAGGCCTAGGAAACAAAACTTGTCAAAAGAAAAATATTAGCCAGAGAGGTACACGATGCTTGTCTAGAAGAAATATCTTCACTATACAAAGGGATACTATATGTTGAAGGAAATACTATATCCAAATCCCTGGGAAAAATCGACATAGAAAAGAACCAATATAATTCTAGGAAAGAAAAGAAGAAGCCATGATGACCATCCAACAAATGAACCAAATTGATCTTATCCAAATAAACAAATGGATAGTAAACCCAAGATTGCAGTTACAGGTCACATCTTTGGGAGCAAATAAAATACAGGAAAGGTTGCCTCAGGTAGAAAATAAGCTATACATTTTTGAATCAAATGAAACAATTGAACCTTCTGGGTTGGTGGTACAGTTAGTAAGTAGATGCATCCATTGTGTCGAATATGGGAAAGAAAGAACATCTGGAAACATGTAAGAAAATATGTACATACTACTCATAAGGTCAATATCAGATGCCAGTTGTTTCCAGGCTAAAGGATGAGGAGAAGAAATGTCTCTGCCAGTAGACAAAGAGACAGAGGAGAAGGCCAATAGAACTTTTTAGTTTTACATGTTGTAATATTTACTATTTTTAAATTATGAGAAGTCCAACCGTTTTGAGTTGAGGCCATTTTTTATAAATACATAGATTGAAGACTTATTCAAGGTTGCTTCTTGCTGATTGTAATAGAGAAAATTGTCCTTATAGAGTATTAATAGAAGTCCAGACAAAGATTCCAAGTTTTGTTAAATCTGGGTTATGTGTTTATTTTCTTTTCCATTTCTCAACATTTTTTTATGTATTCCTTGATAAATGTTTGATTTCAATTTAGTACAAAAACTATTGTAATATTATTGCATTCGTAATTTATTAAGAAAGTAGCCTTTCCTCTACATTTACTGTGAGTGAATCAAGGCCTGCTTGTTGTGTAAATTCCTACATTTTATACTTTATTCAAGGTTATACTATCTTTTTCTTCTACTGAAAATAAGGTGGGACTCCTCAGTAATTCATTCCCTTCTTTGTTTTATAGTTTTGTATCTTTCTCTCGCACCATTCAATATTACAATTGTGACTCAGACACGAAATACAACCTCTGTGTTGTCAAATTGTTAATTTCATTTACCGATTTTTTCTCATATAACTAAGGTAGAAAAAGAACTTTAAAAACACACTCTCTTAAACTTTCCTGATGCCTGAAATTATCCTTTGAGCCTTAATTTTAATCCCAGGACCAACATATTTTTGGTGCCATTGCTGGGGACAGAGAAACAATGTTATTTTTCATTGGGAAAACAACAAGGTAATATTCTATCTTTGATAGTGAACAAAGATTGAATACTATATTAAGGATATTTTTATCTTTCACTTGGTGAAACCACCAAAGATAAACTAGAATTAGGTCGAAAGAATACCAGAAATAACCTATACAATCAACATACAATACCTGTATCTGATCCCGAAAGGTTTTTAAAACCAAAGGGGTACTTCAAGTCGACTACTGCATCGACAGGTAAAAAATACCAACCCAAAGTTTCCCAAGTCAATACTAAGGTTCCAATTGAAGAATTAACTCCTATAGAGAATTTTAAACAAACACCCTCTACGGAGGCCTCAACTAGCAAGCTCGATGTTAGCTGTAAGAACTCGAAGGTAATCGCACCCAAAATAAAGGGTGAAGTTGACCCTTCTGATACTCAAAACATTTTGAATAAAAGAACCTCTTCTATACCCATTGTCATTATTTTTCTCTCTACCCCATCCTCACCAGAAGAAAAGGTTTCAGTTCTATGAAACCCTTAAGAACATATTGTCTACCCCGATTAATCCCATGTTGGTTCACCTATCTATACATCTTGTAAGTCTCTAGAAACCAATCCATGTTTTCCTTTCCCTCCCCTTCTAGACTTTGCATCTCCTAACAATCATTTTCCAAATTTCCCTTCACCACATACTGAGGAAGTTGAAAGGCCACCACTTCAGTCCCTAAAAGTCTTCGGAAACCATATTTTTAACTCCTGAAGTTCATCCCCCAGACTTCCAATGGATGCTTCTAGAGGAGGTGGCGTCGGAGGAGGAGGAGGTGGCATTGGAGGAGGAGGTGGTCAAGGACAGCCTCCAACCCCTAGTGTTTTTGCCAAAGTAGTGGCCAGATACGCTCCCTTGGTCCTTCCCCCAGTCCTTCATGATTTACCTGAAAATTATATGAAGAGCTTACCCAAATTTACGAGAGAAGGAGATTTAATTGCCATAGAGAACATATCCTTTTTTTATCAATTCGATGATATCCTTGGAATTGAGCACACGAATTTTCACTTGAGGATTTTAGTTAAAACTTTCGAAGGAGAAGTAAGAATCTGGTTTCGAGGACTCCCGGTAGGATCCCTACGGTCATATGATGATTTGGAGAACAATTTTTTAAGACATTGGGGAGAAAAGAAAGATCACCTTTAATATTTTACTGGACTCAGGTCATTGAGAACAAATAATTATGAGTCGGTTCTTGAATTTACTCAGAGGTTCAAAAAACTTTATCATAATATTCCAACAGAAGTTAAACCCTCACAACCTGCAGTGAAGGTGACCTTCGCAGGAGATTTTGAGCCCAACTTTGCCCTACTTTTAAGGGAGAGAAGATCGGATACCCTCATAGAGATGCAATATGACGCCATAGAAATATAATCAAACATGATGACATATGGTAAACTAAAATCCAAGGTTGAGACAATAAACAAAGAACCTAAACACTTCAGGGAGCACGCGGGACCCTCCGAATATCGAAAGTCTTCCACTACTACATATGACCAAATTTGCGACGGTTTTTTGTTGATATTGCCACACATATTTGTCACAATTTCCACAAAAGCCAAGTTTTGTTTTTCGTTGGAATAATTTCATCGCTATATCGACGATCCATGTGTGCATGGAAACATCGATGAAATTATCTCTCCACGTGTCACCAAAGTCAAGTTCGGTTAACCCTTTGCATCATCTCAATTTTGATGAAAGATCGTCCCAAGTACAACGAACAATAGTGGCAATTATGACGAAATTTTGTCGCAATTGAGACGAAAAGTTTTGACAAGTAAAAAACTTACGACACAGATGTTGTATGTGCAACGAAAAACCGTGGAAACTTGCGACGAAAATCCATGGTAATAGAGACGACATGGATTCATCTAAACTAAAGTTACGACGAAGATGTTGTATGTGCGATGAAAAACTGTGGCAACTTGCGACGAAACTTCGTCGCTATTGCCACGGTGGTCAAAATGCATTTTTTTCCGACGAACTAGCGTCGATATTGCAACGATGTCATTAAGTTTAAAAAACAAAATTACACGAGATATGGTATTACCATATTACATTGTAATATGGTATACCATATTACAATGTAATATGGTCTACTCCTAGTTGAATTCATGTATTTGTACTGATGTCATATAGGCTTGTGCAAGTGACAAAAATTTCAATTTGTATGAATTTGGTGAGTGTATGGTAATGCCATATTACATTATAATATGGTATACCATATTACAATGTAATATGGTCTACTCCTAGTTGAATTCATATATTTGTACTGATGTCATATAGGCTTGTGCAAGTGACAAAAATTTCAATTTGTATGAATTTGGTCAGTGGAAATTTATGACCCACAAGGATTAATGGTAAACCCAAGGGTTCATGAGAATGATGAAAGGTAGAAATATTGTTAGGTTTGTAAAGTAATTTTTTGAACCCATGAAGACACCATCAGTAAAAGGTTGCGATTTATGAAAAGGTTTTAAAATCTCTTTCATCACCTATGTATAAGCTATTGGTCAATTTTCTTCTATGTTCTGAATGATTTGGGAAATAATGGCTCTTAACACCTTGAAGAATTGGAAACTCTTACAAACCTAAAGGGTCATTATGACATTGAATCATATATTCTTGTAAAAACATAATGTTATTTGATGCTTCGATAATTTAGGCATAGTGTATATAAGGGCTAGTTATCAACTCCTTCCTTGATAATAATAAGAGGAATATTACTAATATAATAGGAAGAGACTTGTGGATGTCACTCACACAATTGTTGGAGCATACAAAAAGGACAACAATAATGACGTTTATTGAACAAGTTTATTGAACAAAGTTGATTAAATTGTTGTAAATGGCCTCTTCATCTTCTGAGTCCTCATCTTCACTTTGTAAAAACATAATAAAAGAACCTATGTTCAATGAATAAAAAAAATATTAATTGTTAAAGATGTAATAAAAAAACTAACATATTAAAAATTTGTCAATATCCTCTAATTATTTTGAATCACTCTCATCATATATGTTCATTGTCATTTATATGTTCATAGTGCATTTATTTAGGGTCAATTTTGGATCACTTTGATTTTTTTTTTTTCGTATTCTCTAGCAATGCTCTATTTTTATTAAGATTTTCTACAACATGAAACAAAGTATATTAAATAATGATTATAATTATAAATGGAATTCTTCATAAAATAAATACATGTCTATATCATATAAAAATAACAA
>ML796327.1:381724-403044 GCA_009831015.1 Picea engelmannii | reverse complement strand
CACATTCATATTTTCTGCTAATTTAGGTAGATATTGACTAATATACACCATGCATTGATATACCATATATCCCTCAACCATAGAACCCTCCGGACGTTCTCTTTGTCTAACAAAAGCCTTCAGTGACTTCAACTGCCTCTCCACCATCCACATCAACCTTATGTGTACTGGTCCACATAATTCAATCTCCTCAACTTGGTGTATGAGGTAGTGTTCTTGTGCATTGAAAAATTCTGGAGGTAGATACTGTTGCATTTGACACATTAGTCGGGGAATTTTTCTCTTCCAATACCTTATATCTTCTTTATGGATTTCTTTTTATGATAGCCACCTACAAATGTCAAAGCAATTAAAAAATATCGAGGCATACATAAATTTGCAGATAAAAGATAATATGTCAATAAGTTCCAATACAAATCACATAAGAAGTACATTTTCCTTATAAAACAATACTTACCTCATGTATTTTCCAAGTACATAAATAATTTGTTTTATGTTGTTGTCAAAGTCGTCTGGGAGAGATAAAGGTAGAACATACTGTAACAAAAAACAAATAATTATTATTTGTTTCCAAAAAATGCGTACCAATAAGAAAATATATTATAACCTACTAATTACCTTAATGAATGTATGGCAATCATGTGTTTTAACCCCACCAAAATTACCTTTTTTAGCTAAGATATTTTGTATGTTCTACGAAAACCCCGTCGGAAACCTAATTTTTCGAATGACCTCTTTTACAATATTGCTCTGTTTCTCCATCAATGACCAAGGAAGACTAGTATTTTTTTGAGGACCATTGCCATTAGAATTAATAATAACACTTTGCAAAGCGTGATTAGCTTCTCGGATGTCACAACAAATCTTTCCAATTCTCTCTTTGTCAGTCCTTCCATCTAATATTCGCCATAACAATTATGTTATATTCTTCCCGATATGCATTGGATCAAACAAATGAACTATTTGTAGGTGCTTGTAGTATGGAAATCTACTGAATTGCATCGCGTAAATTTTCATTCCTCGTGGAAGCCCATTCGTTCCTTAACGACATTCATGAAACATCAACAAATTGAAATTAACACTAATTAATGGGAGAAAATGAATTTAATACTAATGAAATTAATCAAAGATTTATATAATAGGTCATACATAAATAATTTGCATACCTTGATGATTTCTGATATATTCCCAACTTCCATACGCGAGGTGTCATTCTTCATGGTTTTTTTCCATTTTCTTCTTTACCATTGAACTTTGTTTTGTCTGTAGTTCGATAACTATGGTTCTTAGGCAGAAAGTGCCTATACTCATAAAACACTTCCTTTGCTAAACTCCTTGAATGATGAAATTTTATCCAAGGACCACAAACTGGGCATGCAAATTTACCCTTTGTTTGAAGACCTACAAGATATATGAATAAAAGTAGCATCAAATTAGAGTTACAAATTAAAATAATGCATGATTTTTTCAAAAAAGATATATAATATTAAATCACAAAAATAAAGTAACAATATACCACAAAAATGTGTTAACCCAGGAGCATCATGAATTGTCCCTGATAGTATTCCATGGAATTGAAATCGTCTTTTCCCTATTGGTCTAGAGATGTCATACATAGTGACACCAACCCATAACTTCAACAAATCATCGATGAGAGGCTCAATATATATGTTCATATCTTTAACCTAGTACCTACCTGATTGGTTCAACCTACTGCATGATTAATTATACCTATCTAGATGTCGTGATATATAAAAGAAATAATTACCATGCATGAAACAAAGAAATGAAATATTTTGTCATGCTTTAAAGCAAATAAAAGATAATTAAAAACCTAGAATATAGAAGCACAAACTCTAACCAGGGAAAACGAAAAAACAAATGGAGGTTTTAGTTTAGAAAATGAAATAAATAAAATTAAAATCCCCATGCCCCTGGTTGAGCTTGCCAAGGATCCGATTTATAAAAAATAGATCGCTAAAATGATTAATTTTTCGGATGCGGAATGTCATGGAGACGTAATAAATTTACAATATTAAAGAACCATGATTATGTTTGGTCCGCACATTGAAAACGCTAAAGATTTTGTAGCTCCTTTTTATATTACCTTAAATGTGGATGATCACTTACTTCATAATTGCATGTTAGATTCTGGGGCCTCCCACAACTTAATGCCTAAATTTATTATGGAAAATTTGGGCCTTGAAATCACTAGACCTTATCAAGACTTATATTCTTTTGATTACATAAAGGTTAAGTGTCCGGGCATGATCAAGGATCTAGTAATAAATCTTTCATAGATTCATGTAAACACTATCCTTATGGATGTAGTCATTGCTAACGTCCCTGCCAAGTATGGAATGGTTTTATCCAGGTCTTGGGGTGAAAAACTTATAGGATCACTTCAACTGGAAATGACGTACGCTACGATCCCAATTTTTGGTGGACAATTTAATTGACTATATAGAGAGACTAGATTGGAATACACTATAAGTGACCCCCAAAACCCAAATAATTATCCACTCTATGTTTCTAATCAGGATCTAGGGAATTTTATTTTATCATTAGACGATGGTTTTGAAGATTGTATAGAATAAGAAAACAAAAAAATTGAAAAACCACAGAAAAGTTTAAATAGTAGGGAGGGAGTATGGAAAATGTTTTTTGATGACACTTTGTCCTGCAAAGGGGCAGGAGCTGGGGTGTTATCTGTTGCACCCGGAGATGATTATGTCATCACATTTTCATACTGATTACAATGGGAAATCAATTATACAAATAATTTTTTTGAGTACGAGGCTCTGGTCTTAGGATTAGAGGCTACCAAGAAACTAAAAATCGAAAATCTAATAGTTTATGGTGATGCATAACTTATTGTAAAACAAATAAAGCAACAATATTAAGCTAAAAATCCAAGGATAAGATCATACATAAATTGCTCCTGGGATCTGATTGATAATTTCTTCTCGTCATTCAACATTCATCACATTCCCATAATGGAAAATCAACAAGCAGACTCCTTGGCCAAAACGGCTACAATGTTTGTTCCTCCTATTGTCCTAAAGTTGAAGTATCATATAGAAATGAGACACAAACCTTAAATCCCAAATAATGTATAGAACTGACAAGTCTTTGAAGATGGTGAACCGATTAAAGAGTTTCTAGAAACGGTTGATGAATTCTCTGAGACCCATATAGATCAAGAAAAATAGAATGATCATATCTAGATCATGGAGGAAGGAGAAGACCACGAAAAGTTCCAAGATAAGATCATGAATCACCAAATTCTTGTACTTAAGAACAATCATATCCCCATAGGTTTGATACCCCTAGAGATATTGTTTGACAAAGATGACATACCCTCGAAATATACCCTATGACCTTAGCCTGAGGAGGTTGAAGACTGTGACATAGGAAGTAAATAAGAACCTAAGATAGTCAATTTATCTAAATACCTCCCAGCGCAGGTGAAGAGTAAATATGTTGAATTTCTTAAAAAATACAAAGATGTCTTTGCTTGGTCCTATGACGATTTAAAAACTTATGACACCTCTGTGATTGAACAAAAAATTACTTTGAAGCATAGTATCAAAACCTTTAGACAAAATCTAATACAGATCAATCATATCCTCTTGCCAGTAATAGAAAGAGAGGACAAGAATATGCTCAACGCAAATATTATCGCCCCACTTCGGTATTCTAAATGAGTAGAAAATTTGGTACCTGTCAGGAATAAAGGTGGATAAATAAGGCTCTGTGTAGATTTCATAAATTTAAACCGATCATCCCTAAAGGACAACTACCCACTACAAAAAATGGATCATGTCCCGGAAAAAGTAGTAGGAGCTAACAAAATTTCAATGATCGACGGTTTCTCAGGTTATAACCAAATTGGTGTCTAAGAAGATGATAAAGAAATATTTGAATTCACTACTCCATGGAGAACTTTCATGTATGATAAAATGTCATTTGGTTTAATGAACCGGGGAGCCACTTTTCAAAGAGAAATAGATATTTATTTCATCGATGAGAGAGATAATTTTTTTTTTATTTACTTAGATGATCTAACAGTGTTCTCAAATTCTAATGCAGAACATCTGGTCCATCTCAAACAAACCTTTGAGAAATGCAGATTTTTTTTTTATCTCTAAACCCTAAAAAGTCTCATTTTTCTATGCAAGAAGGCAAGCTTCTGGGTCATGTAGTTTCGAAAGAGGGAATCAAGGTTGACCCCAAGCGAATCGAGGCTACCGAGACCATAAACATTCCTAGAAATAAAAAATGAATCCAATCTATTTTAGGAAAAATATATTTTTCGTAGGATGTTTATCCCTAACTTTGCTAAAATTGTCAAATTAATCACAAATATTTTGAAAAAGGATAGTGAAATCAAATGGATTGTTGAAGCCAAAGCGTCATTCGAGCGATTTAAGAAATCTATAAGCGAAGCTCCAGTATTAGCTAGTCATGACTATACTAAATAATTCTTGATATTTTCTTTCACATAAAAACATACTATCACAGTTGTACTCTAAAAGAATGAATAAGTTTTCAAACAACTGATAGCCTTTTTCAGTAAAACTATCATAGATGATGAATTAAGATATGATATAATGGAAAAACAAGCTTACACGATGGTGAAATCTCACAAAGATTTCATAACATATGTATTGCATTATAAAATAATCGCTTATGTGCCAACAAGATATGTAAAAGATATCTTGGTACAAATAGAAAGTGATGGTAGGAGCAGTTGGTGGTTAGCAAAAATTTAGGAGTTCAATCTAGAAGTAAAACTGAACAAGATGGTCAAAGGTCAAGGTCTGGCGAAATTATTAACAGAATCAAATTTCATAGCACTCAGGATAAACTACCTGGAATCACATGGATATACCCCAGACATAGAGGAACTTGATGATCAAACCTCGACAGTTCAGATTGAAGAGAAATTTTATTCCTCATATTGGTATCAAGATATTATTTTGTACCTCCTCACCCTTCGGTGCCCGAGTGACATAACTCCATCCAAATCAAGAATGTTGAAGCTACACGAAGTTAAATATTGTATAATTGAGATTAAACTGTACTGGAAAGATCCTCTAGGCTTCTTGCTACGATGTTTAACAGAACCTAAAACATAGAGTATCCTAAATGAATTCCACAAAGGAGTGTGCGGAGGACATCACTCATGGAGGGCCATGGCCTACAAGATCCTAAGAGCCAAATATTATTGGCCACAGTTATTTACTGATGTGAATGCTAAGGTCGGAGCCTGTGACCCTTGCCAATTGTTCTTTGGCAAGAAAAAGCTCCGTGCACTACCTTTAGTCCCAGTCAATATAGTGGCTCCCTTTCAACAATGGGGTCTAGACTTCATCGAAGACATACACCCATATTCAAGCACCAACATAAATGGATTTTAACTGCTACCGATTATTTCACTAAATGGGTGGAAGCCATTTAGACTCAGAATGCCATAGATTCGGTAGTCATAAGATTTTTGGAGAAGAACATCCTATCCAAATTTGGCTGCCCCCGGAAAATGGTTATGAACAATGCCCAGGCATTCAGATCTATGGAAATGATAATATTTTTTCAAAAATACAACATTGTGTTAGGGCATTCTACACCCTATTATCCTCGGGGAAATAGGTTGGCTGAATCGTCCAACAAAATTTTGATAAATATAATAAAAAAAGTATTAAAAGAAAATAAGAATTCTTGGCACGTTCACCTAAAATACACCTTATGGGAAAATCGAATCGACACTAAAAAATCCATAGGCATGTATCCTTTCAAAATGGTTTATGGTACCAACATTGTTCTCCCTATCAATCTATCCCTTCCATTAATGAAGTCATGGAAAGATGCAAAAGAAGAACCGAATGACGTAACAAGGAGGATTAACCAAATAATCGAAGTCCAACAAAACAGGGTCGAAGTTGATGGAAGACTTAAAAAATATCAAGATAATATGAAATCCCTTTTCAACAAGAAATAGAAAGACAAGGAGTTTCTTCTTGATGATCTAGTTTTAAAATGGGATGCTAGAAAATAAGATGTCGGTAAACATGACAAGTTTGATCACCTTTGGTTTGGGCCATTCAAGATTACATCTACAGAGGGGAAGAATTCATCCCTACTAAAGAATCTCAATAGGAATATTTTTGATTCCCCTATCAACGGGCACTATCTAATTTTTTTTATGCAATAAACATGTTTCATATTACCATTGTATATATTGGTTTGGTTTTTGTTTAATTTCACAATTTTATTTTCCTTCGTAGGTCATCTGAATTTTACTTTTAAATAAAGATAGTTTATTTAAATATTTCAAAAAACAAAGATAAAATATTGGTACTGCATATCATTTCTATTTTGTGGAACTCTCTGATTATTTATTTTTATGCTCTTGTAGAATACTTATTGTTAGATGAGAAATGAGGAGGTACCATCATCTAATGCTTAGTTTTCAAAATAGTTATTCCTCTTAGAACAACTGATAAATTAACAGTTGGTTTGATTGAAAATGTAAATAAAATCTAAGGTATGAACTTCTATACTTATTGTTTAAGATAAAAAATTTGAAAGAAATCCTATCAGATATAAACAAGGTTGTTCTCTCGTAAATATAATCACCTGATCAAAGATCAGAAAAATATAAATTTCTAGATTTCTGAATCAAATGAAAATAAGAGAAAAATAAAATAAATAGAAAAGTAAATAAGAATTAAAGAGAAGCTTGATAATCAAGAAGTGCACTCGTGCGAAAGAAAATCTTTGTTACGTCAAAACCCCCCAAATCCTAGTTTTGTTTCTTTTTCCTATCTTTGATCTTTTACCCTATTTTGATTCTACCACCTAACGTTAAATCTTCATAGAAAGAAAGAATTTTGCCTTGACTTGGAAAACTTAAAAACATATCTTAAAAATAAGAATAGGATAAAATAATTATATTCCTCTAATTCTAACTGAAAGACAATATGTCTAGGATAATCTTGATAACTTTATCTCTTCTAATAGATTTTAACTGATTAGTGCGCTCAAGCTCAAGGCCAATTCCTAGAAAAATAAAAGTTCAAGATATTCCCTATAGGAGAAGATGTATTGAAGATCAGGAGAGAGAGTCAGTTCAAAGTACAATCAAAAAATTGTTGACAGATCTTAAGTGTTAGATCTTAAAAAAATATCATCCCTGTATAATACATACAAATTGATTTCCCCCACTTCAAGATTATAAAAAAACAAGATAGATGGTGAAAGGAAATTCATATAATGATTGCCCCCATCTTGTCTAAGACAAATGGTCAAACGAAATTCGTAAATCGATTTCTCCCATTCTTTCCAAAAGAGATGATGAAAGTAAATTCATGTAATGATTTCCCTCATGTCAAAGAAATGTGAAATGAAAATTGAAGTCGTGAAAGGAAATTCAATGGGATACGTAGATAACTTCACCGGGGTACTGAACATGCTCGCTGACAGTGAAGCAATATCTATGATATTTGTAATAGTGTCATAACTATACAAACATACTCTGATATCTAGTTCTCTTTCTGATAATATTTACACTCTGAACTGATAAGGGATTCCCCAGATAAATTATAAAAGTTACTCAGCCTTGATGCGAACAAAATCGACCAAATTTTGATATTTCGGTTAAAGTTGTTTTGATTATCTTAAGCAATTCTAAACTTAGTTTCAGAAAAAGGAAACTTATCAATACCCTAGATTCAGGTAAATAATTGATTATGTTTCTAAGGTTCTCTGAGACTTGAATGAAGTCCGATTTTTCTCTGAATGAATTTTCCCCGAAGGTATTTCCTAGAAATCCAATGATGACTCCATTCACCCAATAAATGCACTTGGCCTACTGTTCATCCACACCTCGCAGGGAGACGTGATCCCTATATGGAGTATATGTTGGAACAAATATAAATACTAATCCTTGAGCTTTATTTTCCCTAGCTTCATCATTTTTTATAATGACTCAGAATTCGGCTTTCAAATGTTTAAATCAAATTTACTTCTAGTCTTAAAGCATGCATGATATCCCCCGTCAATAAAGTTCGGTCATTGATCGTGCCATCCCCTTTTTCCCTGAGTTGTGGAGCCACCTGATTATTAAGTAACCAAATCACTAAAATTCACTTCGGAGTTTCGTGCTTCAGGCATCTCGACAAGTCATGACTTTAAAAACCCCAAAACCTGAAAGAATCTGTTATCACTCTTTCATAAACTTTCAAAGGACACGTGGCATCCATTTTCACCATTTTCCTCTGAAGATTTGTATGAACCTAAGTAACACGTGGCACCCCCTGGTCTTGACACGTCATCTAAAATGACATCACCCTAGATACGTCACTATGAGTAATGGCCCTTCAAAATTATGATGACAAGCTAAATTGCAAATCCACGAAGAGGCAAATTGCTGAAATATTAAATCTTAATCAGTTAAGTTAATCTTGGTTAAAATATAGTTAATAAATTCGCACTTCGAAAGTTCGAGCGTTTATCATCCATCACATCTTGGAATCTCTGAAGTCTGAACTTCCGAAACATTTCAAACGTAAACGAGGTTAATTAAAGCTAAAAACAATTATCTGATAATTAATCATTTCGCGGTTTCGGGTTTCGGGGATTCTATTTCAAGCTATTGTTAAAAATCTCGAAGTTTGAATACCCAAAAACACTTAAAGTTAAACATCATTAATTAATGTTTTAAACTATATTATCTTGTAATTAATCTTTTGCAAAATCACAATTCGTGAAATTTCAAAACTGTTTCATCCAAAAGTCTCGATCGTGAACCACCAATATTAATTTCATTAATCACAACTCAACGGTAATGATTTTAATATAGATTGCAGAACACTAGCTATATTTTCTCATTAAGGTAAATGAATTTATCATTAATAAAGGTATTCTCAAATCAATACGCCTGAGGTGAGTAAGAATATTTGATTTTGAATTCCATTTTCATTCTCGCAGAATATCAAGCTTTAGCCAACTAAGAAGCTCATGCATTCCCCTGTAACAAGTAATCCAGTTCCGGTTTCATCAATATCATGGCACCACGAAATATGGATAAAGAAGCTGGTGAAAGCGCAAATACGAACACATATCTTTTGTTGGACACCTCACTGAGATCCATAGATACTGTAAGAACTTGGACACATCTGTTCGATATTCTAGAGCACGAGCTTATAAATTTCCTGGAGGATTCGGGTGACGAAGTGAGAAAAACCCATGCAACTAAAATCAGGGATATATCTCAGTCAAAACTATACAAAATATCCACACAGTCGAGGCTCATGCAATATAACGACATGATAGGTTGGGCTCTAGAAAACGTTGACATTTCAACCCGGAGCACTTACAACTCATAGAATATTGTTGTTGGGTCTTTTCGACCGGAGCACATACAAGTAAGGTATAAACTATCCCTTGTTTTTAAATATAAATACAACGCTGCATTCATAATGGAGTTTGACAAATAGGAGTGTAAGAAATATGATAAAACCTACCCTGATTTAATCAAATATTGGTGGGGGCACCCAGAGAAATTCAGAGCAGACACTCACGGCATATATGCCACACCATCATTAGATGCCCATATGATTTATGTGGCTATGATGCTATGTAGGATGTTTGGGAAAAATGACTCCTCTCATTTCCCATTGGAATGGGTACCAATTCTGCATGAAGTGGCCGAGGGAGCTACTCTTTCAATTGGGCCAAGATGCTATCATACAAACTGGTTAAGAAAATCACAGAGTACCAATTGGCAAATTCCAAAGGGAAATATACCCCTTTCTATATGTCATCATACATTATGGATGTTATTTTATTTATGAATCCTTTCCCTCTAATGATCTGGAGCTGGACCCTGACCAATGTCGATCTTATCCATTTATATCACTCCAAGTTGTGGGAGGACAAACCCAAAGATTTATTCTATGAAATTTTCCATTACGTAGTGGTTCCTATTCATGTCTCCCTATATGGTTTCCCACCTCCCATAATTTCAGACAGAATCATGACAAACCTAGGCAAGATACTTGACTGGTACATTGAAGAAACATTTTCCTACATCAGGGTTTTTGGGTGTTCGATTCACCCCCATTCTCTCCCAAAGTTTTTACCCGATCAACTAGTATGCCTAGAAGTGGCTTATCATACCATGACAGAGGGGGATCAACAAAGAATTGAAAGAGGCCCAGAAAAAGGTATGGCCATCCTTCCCTCTTCAGGTTGGTATGTTTTCGTTGCTAGACTTCGTCCATTCTAAAGTAGAGGCTGCGGATTTAGAAGATGTAAAGTTAGTTGATATTGAGTTTAAAAGGAACGATCCACAGAATATCGTGGAAAATCACCTGGCCCAATAAAATTTAAAGAAGTATGTGCATGATATTTCCCCACAGGACGAAGTATTCAGAGGATCCAGATCATATGAGGAAGTATTGAATAGAGTCCAAACTCTATCTCCAGATCAACAAGATAGTTTCTACAGTTTTCAAAAGAACAGAAGGAATATCTTGCCAAAGGTATTACAAGGAGAACCATTAACACTTTCATCTACATAGGAGACTGTACCCCCTAATTTTGAGACAAGGATATCTAGAGGAAAGGAAATTAAGTAAAATCCAAAAGACACTGAAGTCTCAATTGAAAAATTGGAAGCTTCAGTATCAACCTCAATAGGCCGCCAAACCAAGGCTCATCTCGAATCCTTTCTGAAAAGAGACCAGGATACATTATCGTTTACACCAGATAAATTGATTACCAATATAGAAGAGAAACAATTGTCCACAGAGATAGGTAGCCACATTATTTCATTAACATTGCTATAGTCAAGTTGCGAAAATCCTAGTTCCGAAGTCATCTTTATAGATGATCTTACTCTAATTTCAACTAAAGAAATGCCTCCTTCATACTTCTTTTTCAGAAAGAAGAGGAGGGACATAGTTAAATGAGAAACACATCAGAAAGAGGGTGAAATAGTCAAAATGCAAAGAATTTTGTATGATGAACAAGGCCTAGAAGATTCATAATTCACTAAGGAAATGGCGAGATCACTAGGTTCCTTTTCCACAGCCAATTAGTGGTGAGTAGAGAATCTAGCTGAGCAGCTGAAATAGAGAAACCTATTGGTAGGGAAAATGCAAGACCAGATAATTTATATGGAATAGGATATGAGAAATAATATGAACAAAGAGTTTGAATAAGTCAGAGCCTATGACAGACATCAGATCCAAGAGATGAAATATAACCTTGATGAGGTCTATCAGAATTCACAGGCCAACAGAGGATTGGTCGCTCAACATGAATAATTAATCAAGAAACTACAAGCCAAGATATACTTCATTGAAGGTATAGCAGTAGAGATGGCATATTTTCAGGCTCAAGCACGGGAAGTACATGAAAAGCTAGAATCAACCCAACAGGATCTCTTTACAAAAGTGGAAGCCATCCAAAATTGTTATCGGGTAGTATAACTTTCCCTAAAGAACATTTACATTAAATAAAGAGAAGCTCGTTCAACTCAGGCCAAGTTACAGGAGGCTATATTACTAGTACCAAAATATGATGTATCATAGGTTCCTCGATTGTCTCTGTCTGAGCAAACCAGAGGTGACACAATTTTGAAGGTCTCTGAAACAAATCTTGCCAAAATCAAAAGATTGGCCAGAGGGGTACACACATCTTTTCTAGAAGCAATATATTCACTAGAAAAATGTCTACTGGATGTTGAAGGAAATACTATCTCCTAATCCCTGGGACAAATTGACACAACAAAGAACCAATATAATTCTAGGACAAGCAAAGAAGAAGCCATGACGACAATCCAGTAAATGAACCAAATTGATCTTATCCAAATAAACAAATGGATAGTAAAGATTGAAGTTACAGGTCACATCTTTGGGAACAAATAAAATACAGGAAAGGTTTCCTCAGGTAGAAAAGAAACTATGCATTTTTTAAGCAAATGAAGCAAATGAACCTTCTAGGTTGGTGGTATAGTTAGTAACTAGATGCATCCAATGTGTTGTATATCGGAAAGAAAGAACATCTGGAAACAAGTAAGACAATATGTACATACTAGTCATACATGCCAATATCAAATGCCAACTATTTCCAGGCTAAAGTATGAGGAGAAGAAACGTCTCTTCCACCAGACGAAGAGACAGAGGAGAAGGCCAATAGAACTTTTCAGTTTTACATGTTTTAATATTTACTATTTTTAAATTATGAGAAGTCCAACCATTTTAAGTTGAGACCATTTTGTATAAACGAACAGATTGAAGACTTATTCAAGACTACTTCTTACCGATTGTAATAGAGAAAACTCTCCTTATAGAGTATTAATACAAGTTCAAATAGAGATTCCAAGTTTTCTTCAATCTGGGTTATGTGTTTCTTTTGTTTTCTATTTATCAACATTTCTTTATGTATTTCTTGATAAATGTTTGATTTCAATTTAGTAAAACAACTACTGTAAACTTATTGCATCATTAATTTATTAAGTAAGTAGTATTTCCTCTGTATTTACTGTGAGTAAATCAAGACCTGCTTGCTGTGTAAATTACTGCATTTTATACTTTATTCAAGGTTACACTATCTTTTTCTTCTACTGAAAATAAGGTGGGACTCCTCAATTTATTATGCCCTACTTTGTTTTACATTTTTGTATCTTTCACTCGCACCATTCAATATTACAATTGTGACTCAAACATGAAATACAGCCTCTTTGTTGTCAAACTGTAAATTTCATTTAAGGATTTTTTCTCATATAACTAAGGTAGAAAAAGAACTTTAAAAACACACTCTCTTAAACTTTCCTGATGCTTGACATTATCCTTTGAGCCTTAAGTTTAATGTCAGGTCCAACATCTTTTTGGCATCATTGTCGGGGATGAAAAAACAAAGTTATTTTTCTCTGGGAAAACGATAAGGTAAGATTCTATCTTTGATAGTGAAAAAATATTGAATACGATATTAAGGCTATTTTTATCTTTCAATTGGTGAATCCACCACAATAAACTGGCATTCGGTCGAAATAATACCAGAACAAACCCAAACGATCAACAAAACACACCTTTATCCAATCCCGAAAGGTTTTTAAAACCAAAGGGGTATCTCAAGTCGACTACCGCATTGGCAGGTAAAAAATACCAACCCAAAGTTTCCCAAGTCAATACTAAGTTTCTAGTTGAAAAATTAAATCCTGTAGAGAATTTTCAACAAACACCCTCTGCAGAGGCCTCAACTAGCAAGCCCAATGTTAGCTGTAAGAACCCGTAGGTAATCACACCCAAAATAAAGAGTGCAGTTGACTCTTCTGAAACTCCAAATAGTTTGAATAAAATAACCTCTTATATACCCATTGTTGTTAATTTTATGTCTACCCCATCCTCGCCAGAAGCAAAGGTTTCAGTTCTCCAAAACCCTAAAGAGCATATTGTATACCTCGATTCATCCCATGTTGGTTCACCTATCTATACATCTTGTGAGTTTGAAGAAATAAGTCCACGTTTTCCTTTCTCTCCCCTTCTAGACTTTTCATCTCCTAACGATCATTTTCCAGATTTCCCTTTGCCACATCCCAAGGAAGTTGAAAGGTCACCACTTAGGTCCCTAGAAGTCTTTGAAAACCCTCTTTTTATCTCCTGAAGTTCATCCCCTAGACTTCCAATGGCTGCTGCTGGAGGAGGTGGTGTCGAAGGTGGAGGAGGAGGTGACACTGGAGGAAGAGGTGGTCAAGGAAAACCTCCACCCCCTAGTATTTTTTCCAAAGTAGCGGCTAGATATGCTCCCTTGGTCTTGCCCCCTGTCCTTCATGATTTACCTAAAAATTATATGAATAAATTACCAAAAATTACGAGAGAAGAAGATTTAACTACCACATAGCACATAACCTTTTTTGATCTGTTCATTGATATCCTTGGCATTGAGCATGAGGATGTTTACTCGAGGATTTTAGTGCAAAATTTCAAAGGACAAGTAAGAGTATTGTTTCGAGGACTCTTGGTAGGATCTCAACGGTCATATGATGATTTGAAGAATTCTTTTTTAAGAAAGTGGGGAGAAAAGAAAGATCACATTTACTATTTGACTGAATTTGGGGCATTGAGAAATTTTTTTTTGAGTCGGTTCTTGAATTTACTCATAGGTTCAACAAAATTTATCATAATATTCCAGAAAAAGTTAAATCCTCACAACCTGCAGTGAAGGTGACCTTTGCAGGGGATTTTGAGCACAACTATGCCCTACTTTTAAGGGAGATAAGATCGACTACACTCACAGGGATGCAATACGATGCCATAGAAATCGAATCAAACATGATGGCATCTGGTAAACTAAACTATAAGGTTGAGAGAGGAACCAAAGAACCTAAATGTTTCAGGGAACATGCAGGACCCTCCGAATATGGAAAGTCTGCGGAAAAAAAAATGGATGACATGGGTAAGATAATCAAATATTTGTCAAAAAAAATCTCTAGAATGGAACTAGACCAAGCCAAACCTGGTCTGTTTTATAGAAATTATTTCAGGAGAAATTTGAACCCCCAGGCCCAGCAGAGACGAGTAAAAAATGAAGATCAGAAAATCCAAGCCCTTTTCAAAACATAAATTTTTATAGGAGATGATATGCATAATTATGAGGGGTTAGAAGAGGATGTAAACAAACTTAGTATGAATACCAAGAACCTCATCTAGCTAGACAGAATTACGGAATATCTCTAGACCAAGAGCCCCTGTTTAGTAATGAGGAAAGTATAAATAATATGGGAGAGTCTGCATATCAAGGAATCGTCGACTCCATAATGGTCGAGCTTCAACAAAAGTATAATTTGAGGCCCATAGAAATGAATACTACAAGTGTTCCACCAAAAAATATTTTATCAAGAAATAAAGTGAATGAGGCAGTTGTTACTAAACCACTAGTTGAAAAACAATCTTCCCAAACCAAAATAGTTGAAACCTGAGCTACGCAAACCAAGAAAACAGAGAATATAGAAGCACAATCTGTAACAAGGGAAATCGAAAAAACAATTGGAGGTTTCAGTTTAAAAAATGAAATAAATAAAATCAAAATCCCCATGCCCCTGGTTGAGCTTGCCAAGAATCTGATTTATAAAAAATAGATCGCTAAAATGATTAATTTTTCTGATGCGAATTGTCATGCAGACGTAATAAATTTACAAGATGAAAGGACCACGATTATGTTTGGTCCGCACATTGAAAATGCTAAATATTCTATAGATCCTTTTTATATTACCTTAATTGTGCATGATCACTTACTTCATAATTTCATGTTATATTCTGAGGCCTCCCACAACTTATTGCCTAAAGTTATTATGTAAAAGTTGGGCCTTGAAATCACTAGACCTTATCAGGACTTATATTCTTTTTATTCTATACATTTTAAGTGTCTGGACATGACCAAGGATCTAGTAGTAAATCTTGCACAGATTCCTATAAAGAGTATCCTTATGGATGTAGTCGTTGTTGATGTCCCTTCCAAGTATGGAATTCTTTTATCCAGGTCCTGAGGCACAAAACTTGGAGGATCACTTCCACTGGACATGACGTACACTACGATCCCGTTTTTTAGTGGACACTTTACTCGACTATACAGAGAGAATAGATTGGCATACACTGTAAGTGACCCCAAAACCCCAAATAATTATCCAGTCTATCTTTTCGATCAGGATCTAGGAAATTGTATTTTAACATTAGATGATGATTTTGAAGATTGTATAGAAGAAGAAAACAAAAAAATGGAAAAACCACAGGAAAGTGTAAATAGTAGGGAAGGAGTATGGAAAATGTTTTCTGATGGTGCTATGTCCTGTGAAGTGGCAGGATATGGGGTGTTATTTTTCTCACCCAGAGATGAGTATGTCATCCCATTTTCATACAGATTGCAGTGGGAAATCGATTATACAAATAATGTATGTGAGTATGAGGCTCTGGTATTAGGATTAGAGGCCTCCATGAAACTAAAAATCGAGAATCTAATAGTTTATGGTGATGCATAACTTATTGTAAAACAAATAAAGTAGCAATATCAAGATAAACATCCAAGGATAAGATCATATAGAAATTGCACCAATGATCTCATTGAAAATTTCTTTTCGTCATTTAACATTCATCACATTCCCAAAATGGAAAATCAACAAGCAGACTCTTTGGCCAAAGTGGATACAACGTTTGTGTTGCCTACTGTCCTAAAGCTGAAGTATCATATAGAAATGAGACATAGACATTCAATCCCAGATAATGTGCAACATTGACAGGTCTTTGAAGATGACAACATATTAAACAGTTTCTAGAAATGGTTGATGAATTCTCTGAGACCCATATAGATGAAGAAAACCAAAACGATCCTATCTGGATCATGCAAGAAGGATACGACCCTGAAAATTTCGAAGATAAGATCACGAATCAATGAATTCTTGTACTTAAGAATAATCAAATCCCTAGAGGTTTGATACCCCTAGAGAGATTGTTTGACAAAGATGATATACCCTTGAAATATTCCCTACGACCTCAGCCCCAGGAGGTTGAAGACTGTGACATAGGAACTAAAGAAGAACCCAAGATAGTCAATTTAACTAAATACCTCCCAGCTCAGGTGAAGATTAAATACGTTGAATTGCTTAAAAAATAAAAGATGTCTTTTCCTGGTCTTATGACGATTTAAAAACTTATGAAGCCTTTGTTATTGAACATAAAATTCCTTTAAATCATGGTATCAAACCCTTTAGACAAAAGTTGAGACAGATCAATCCTATCCTCTTGTCAGTAATAGAAAGAGAGGTCAAGAAGCTTCTCAATGCAAATATTATCGTCCCACTTCGGTATTCTGAATGGGTAGCAAATTTGGTACCTTCTAGGAAGAAAAGTGGAGAAATAAGGCTTTGTGTGGATTTTAGAAATTTAAACTGGTCATCCCTAAAGGACAACTACCCACTACCAAAAATGGATCATGTCCTAGAAAAAGTAGTAGGAACTAACAAAATGTCGATGATCGATGGTTTCTCAAGTTATAACCAAATTGCTATCCATGAAGATGATAAATAAAAAAATGCATTCACTACTCCATGGGGAACTTTCATGTATGATAAAATGTCGTTTGGTTTAATGAATGCGGGAGCCACTTTTCAAAGAGAAATGGATAGAGATTTCATCGGTGAGAGAGATGAATTTGTTGTTATTTACTTAGATGATCTAACAATGTTCTCGAATTATGATGTAGAACATATCGTTCATCTCAAACAAATCTTTGAGAAATGCAGAAAACTTGGTTTGTCTCTAAACACTAAAAAGTCTCATTTTGCAATGCAAGAAGGCAAGATTCTGGGTCATATAGTTTCGAAAGAGGGAATCAAGGTTGACCCTAAGCGAATCGAGGCTATAGACACCATAAAAATTCCTAGAAATAAAAAATAAATCCTGTCTTTTTTAGGAAAACTAAATTTTTGAGGAGGTTTATCCCTAGCTTTGCTGAAATTGTCAGATTAATCACAGATATGATTAAAAAGGATAGTGAAATCAAATGGACTATCGAATCCAAAGCATCATTCGAGTGAGTTAAGAAATCTATAAGCGAAGCTCCAATATTAACTATTCCTTACTATAATAAATAATTCCTGATATTTTCTTTTGCATCAGAGCATATTATCGCAGTTGTACTCCTCCAAAAGAATGAAGAACGTTTCGAACAACCGATAGCCTTTTTCAGTAAAAGTCTTAGAGATTTTGAATTAAGATATGATATACTGGAAAAGCAAGCTTACGCGATGGTGAAATCTCTCAAATCTTTCATAACATATGTTCTGCATTCTAAAATAATGTATTACGTGTCAACAAGCTCTATCAAAAATATCTTGGTACAACCGGGCAGTGATGGTAGGAGAGGTCGGTGGTTAGAAAAATTTCAGGAGTTCGATCTAGAAGTAAAACCGACCAAGGTAGTCAAGGTTAAGGGTCTAGTGAAATTATTAGCATAATCAAATTTCAGAGCACTCGGGATAAACCACCTGGAATCATATGGATATACCTCGAACATAGAGGAACTTAATGATAAAACCCCTGCAATTCAGATCGAAGAGAATTTTTTTATCTCAGATTGGTATCAATATATCATTTCGTACCTCCTCACCCTTCGGTGCATGAGTGACAACTCCATCAAAAAAAAGAACATGGAAGCTACACACAGTTAAATACTTTATAATTGAAATTCAATTGTACTGGAAAGATCCTCTAGGATTCTTGATACGATGTTTAACATAACCTGAAATAGAGAGTATCATAAATGAATTCCACAAAGGAGTGTCCAGAGGACATCACGCCTAGAGGGAATGACCTACAATATCCTAAGGGATGGATATTATTGGCCAAAGTTATTTACTGGTGTGAATGCTAAGGTCAGAGCCTGCAACCCTTGCCAACTATTCTCTGGTAAGCAAAAGCTCCCTGCACTACCTTTAGTCCCAGTCAAGAAAACAGATCCATTTCAACAATGGCATATGGAATTCATTGGATAAATACACCCACAGTAAAGCACCCAACATAAATGGATTTTAACTGCTAACAATTTTTTCACGAAATTGGTGGAAGCCATTCCGACTTGGAATGCCACAAATTCGGTAGTCATAAAATGTTTGGAGGAGAACATCCTATCCAGATTTGGTTGCCACTAGAAAATAGTTATGGACAACGCCCAAGCATTCAAATCTATGGAAATGATAATCTTTTTTCAAAAATACAACATTGTGTTACGGAATTCTACAGCTTATTATCCTCATGGAAACGAGTTCGCTGATGATCCAGGGGATCAAATTTTGCTCAAAAATTCAAAGTTCTTGGAATTTCTTCAAATAGAACGAGAGCATAGGCCTCATCATTATGAACCCAACACAACTCATTTGGGCTCAAACGGATGTCAGGAGCGAGAGATATCACGTTCTATTCAAAATGACAAACATGCAAAAAAAAGGATGTTGATTGTACAGTCTTTATAGTTTGTACGGCTACTGAAGTGGCATTCCATATGACACATGGCAGAGATGAGTGTCATAGTTGGTGTTATTGTATAAATCCGTGAGTGAAGACACAAACCGATCTCCCTAGATCCACCTGGATCTAGAACAAAACAGGACAGAATAATACACTTTCCCTAGATCTAGCCTATTGAATGAACTAAGAGGTTAGGATTATGGACATACCTTATGAACGCTTTCCTTAGGTATATTTTGTTCCAATATTTTATCCAATGGTCTCGTCCCGTCCAGATCACAACAAAACAAACCAATCAAAGTAAAGGCAGATTAATATATTCAATGACTAGTCTATACATATGATCAAGGAATTATGTAATAAAGTGACATCATCTTTATGGGAAAGGGACATATTGTTGTATTGAATTAATTGAAAGTGAAACTTACAACTTGAGCCTTGATGTCGTAGGTCTCATTTTGATGGCTTCTATCTCTGACACACACACTTGCTCATGTATGAAGAAAATCAACCACTTGTGATGACCTTGCTGTTGTCTCTTGCTACTGTAGCATCAGTCCTCCATACAGTCTTGCACTAATTCTATAATCAATATCTAGCTATATTTCTGCTTGTTTGCTTAACCCTTTCCATGAGCAATCCCCTCAATATATAGGAGAAGATAGATTAGTTACTTGGATAGGGAATGATCCCAAGATATCTGGAATGCCATCACCTGAATAACCATTCGAAAGCCAACTCACCCTTCTAGAAGGTTAGAGATTCTTATCTTTTTCCCTTTTAAGAACATGCTTGCACCCTAATAATGAGTACAGTGTGAGAAGTTCACACCCCAACTTAATGTATCCTGCGAGAAGCAGGAATTCCCGCAGGTGAATATATAAGTAGCCTGCGAACATGCTTCAAAGTGTGAATTCTGGAAGAAGACAACTGTAACTTTTCTCAGGAAAGTGTTCTTGATAAAGATCTTGATTTTCCATCATCATAACATCATCATGACATCATCATAATGACCAAATTTGTGAATAATAGAATGCCCCCCAAATTATGAGAGCGGAACCAGTGACAGTCGATAAACTTTGTAAGCTACATGTGTGTGTCAAGAACCAAAAGCACATCTAATCAGAGACCTACAAACATCCAAGCATCAGAAAAATATCATGTATATGAAGTCCGAGGTAGGAATTCCCATACTCAGATCATAGACTGACGACATCATAAACCAAGGTCATGGCCACCAATCATACACTGTCGATCCATGCCGTCACTATATAGCACAACCACCTGAATACACTGTGGATCTGTGCGATAAATTTTTTTAAATTAAGAAAACATAGCCACGAAACATACACAGTGAATCTATGTGTCGCAAATTATACATACTCCATCGCAACCTAGATCCCAAAGGCAATATCCAGGGTCTTCAATCTTGTCACCCAAAGTACGAATCTGACCATGTGATTACATGTGTCGAAGTCGAACATGGTAGAAACCACTTGATTACCGGTCATTCATGTATACCGTTAACAAGTGCGAGGGAAATCACCATTGATGTCAATGACTCCCAAGGTACTATAGTACAATCCATCGACTGTGAATAAATTAGTTGATGTCAAACACTCGACGGAATCTCTCGATCAGGGGTCAATGATGTAAACCCACTGTCGAAAGCGAGAAACTTTCCATTGAGGCATGCAAGCTTCAAGGTACTAAATAATGTCTAAGTATTGATTTCGGATAATGTGATGAAGTCGACAGAACAAGATCATCACAGGAGGGCCTTAATGTATCCCATATCAGTGACACGAAATGAGTAACAGAGTTTGAAAGTGAAACAAAGCATGTGACAATTGGACTTTGGACACAGGGAAGGCCGACACAAAGTGAAAGTATAACTGTAGATGGCCGACTCAATAGAGGTTTGGACTGCTCTTGAACATATGGATGACACGACCAATGATTTGGCAGCATTGACTCAAAGACGACACATGGAAAGACCTTGTTATTGAATCGAATGAGAGACAAATGGATTTCCCAAACCGGCTTCAAATAATGAATAGGAGGTGTCATGTTCAAGAGCGACACTTACTTCCAATTAACACAAAGATGAAACATATCCCTTTCCCACATTCCCCCCCACCATTTCTGACAAGTACCTCTTTATTTTTACGCAAGATTGAAGAGGATCACATATGCTTGTTGATATAAGCTCATCCTTCGGACGAGTCCCTCGGAGTATTTTTAACGAACCCTAAGAAGGAGTGGTTCGGTCCCATCACGGGTCAGTCAATG
>ML796327.1:346831-365402 GCA_009831015.1 Picea engelmannii | reverse complement strand
TCCATTACATGCAGTGACAAGTGTCAAGAAAGTTTTTCAATGGGGAGGCAAGCAACAGAAGGCTTTTGATACTTTGAAAGAAAATATCAGTTCAGCACCAGTTCTTGCACTTCCAAATTTAAGACAACCTTTTGAAATCCAAACAGATGGAAGTAATTATGCAATGGGAGCAGTTTTTCTACAGCATGGTAAGTCCACTTATTTTCATTCTGAAACTTTTAATGGTGTCATTATTAACTATCCTACTTATGATAAGGAGTTGTATGCATTGGTACAAAGTGTAAAAAAATGGAAACATTATTTGTTGGGGAAAGAAACCATTGTACACACCGATCATCAACCACTTCAATACTTACAGTCACAAACAAAGCTACAACAAGCTAGGCACTTCAGATGGATGGGTTTTCTACAACAGTTCCACTTGGTCATCAGGTATAAGAAGGAAATTTATAACAAAGTTGTTGATATGCTTTCAAGGCCTATTATTAGTGCTTCAGTTATTCTTAAGCATATTCCTATCATGCATGAAAGTTATGTTGAGCAATATGCTTTGGATACTGATTTTAAAGAAGTATATGAAACTTTGTGTCATTATAACCATGTTGAGGAATTGGATTACCATGTGCATGATAATCTATTGTATCATCTTGGCAAGCTATGTATTCCATAGGGGGAAAGAATCAACATTATAAGAGAAGCCCATTCTTCTCTTATTGCTTGTCATTTTGGTGTAGGCAAGACAGTGGCTAATTTGCAAAGATACTGCTACTGGCCTAAAATGAATGAAAGTGTTTCAAGATATGTTTGGGGATGTTCGTTATGTGCCACAAGTAAACCTAGTAATCGAAAGTTGGGTTTGTATACTCCACTTCCGGTTCCTTCTTGTGCTTGGGAAATTATTTCTATGGACTTTGTAGGAGGTCTACCTATGTCTAGATGAAATCATGATTATCTTTATGTTGTGGTTGATCAATTTAACAAAATGTGTATTTTGATGCCTTGTACGAAGCAGGTTACAGCTAAACAAATGACACAAATGTTCTTTCAAAATGTTTGGGTGCATTTTGGATTGCCTAAGTCCATTATTTCTGATCGGGATTCTCGATTTGTTGGAAGTTTTTGGTCGAGTTTATGGGCACTCATGGACACCAAACTAAAAAAGAGCACAACTTTTCATCCACAAACAGATGGTTAGACAGAAGTGGTGAATTGAACAGTGGTTCATCTTCTACGTGCTTATTGCAGCAAGCATCCTAAACTTTGGGATGAGCATTTACACTACATTCAACATGCTTACAATCGAGCTAAGCACTCTTCAACTCAAACGTCGCCATTTGAAGCATGTTTTGGCTATTTTACCAAATCTCCTTTATATTTTATCTTTGGGAAAGATATTGCTATTGATGGTCAATATGACATTGATAGGGCAGAAAATTTCATTGAACAAATTCAGTCGATACATCAAATGGTGCAAGAGCGGTTGGAAAAGAGTCAAGCCAAATACAAGACGAGACATGACAAGCATCGTGTTGATCAAAGTTTCCAAGTTGGAGATGAAGTTTGTATTTATATCAGTAAGGAGAGGCTTAAAGGAGAAGGTAAAAAACTCAAACCAATTTGATATGGTCCTTTCAAGATTATCGACAAGATTGGTAACAATGCCTTCCGTTTAGATTTGCCTTCTTATATGCAAATGTATGCCGTTGTCAATGTTGAGAATTTGAAATTGTATGAGCCTCCTTTGATTGATGATCAAGGAGAGCATGTTCAGATTCCTTCTATAGATGATTTTTCCCCAGAATATCTTACAGAACTGCATGAAGACACCATCCTTGACAGGAGAATGTGAACTTCAAAATGAGGAAATGTGGAGTATCTTCGAGTTGTTCTTAAAGGTACAAATCCAAGAAAATCCAAGTGGATTGAGGTTGGAAGAGTGAGGGAACTATACCCTCATCTTCAGATAGACTGAAAATAGTCTTTTGGAGGTCCAAAAGCTTTCCAATGGGGAGGTGTGATCCAGCGGATCAAATTTTTCTCAAAAAATTCAAAGTGCTCGGAATTGCTTCAAATCGAACGAGAGCATAGGCCTCGTTATTATGAACCCAACGCAACTTGTTTGGGCTCAAACGGACGTTGGGAGCGAGAGATACCACGTTCTGTTCAAAATGACAAACAAGCAAAAAAAAGGATGTTGACTGTACAATCCATACAGTCCATATGGCTGTTGATGTGGCAGTCCGTACGACACATGGCAGATATGAGTGGCACAGTTGGTAGAGTTGGACGAATGGTATTGCGACATGTGGAAGATTGTGGTTGGTTGTGCGGTGCCACATGGCCCAGTCATGGGCTGCCATGTGACACCATATTATTGGTTGCTTGTTTAAAATTTTATTGGAGTCCACCGGGTTCGACCCCGTGAACTCCACCCACATGTAAAGCCTTTTCATAGTATGCGCTGCCAATGTGCCCCATTGTATTCCTTGTTATATATATGGGTTACAATAAATTTACATTAAAGTTGTTGTGTGGTCGGCGTGGGGGTCCGGGTTGGGGCTTAGCCCTAGCCCACGGTCGTATACACCATACCATATGACCCCCATTACACCGGTTGGCATGCGCACATTTTGGTTTTTGAATGTGGTTTAAATGGTTGTTAAAACCAATGAACCGCCACTTGTTTCTTTACTATTCGCCTATGGGACGGAGCCCCATTTAAAGTTTGTGTGTGGCCACATGGCCACATGACCTCGGCCTTGGTGGTTAGGGGCTAGGTGAACCCATAATCGTCCTACAGTTCGCACCATTTGTGCGGTTGCACCTGGTGCCAAGTTTTTACGCTTTAAATTGCGTGTGGGCTAGGTTGAGCCAACAAGGGTGCAATTTGTAGATGCAGAGACAACAAGTTTGAAGGGAGACTTCTAGGAAGCCTATCTTCTTCAATTTTTAGCCAAATGAGGTGCTGAAAAAGCCCATATAGGGTTTTTTGGACGTTTTAAATCCATTGGAGCAGTCTATTTGGGAGTTTGAGCATTGTAAAGCACATTTTTGAGAACTTTGAGAAAATAATACAAATGATCCATTGGAAGCTGGACCAGGAGATGTAGCCCAAGAGAGGGGTGAACACCTTTATCATTTACTGTGTTATGTGTTTTTTGTTCATTGATTATGTTGTTGTTTATATGCATCTTGAATGAGTAAATCCTATTAAATTTGTGTTGCAAAGTTGATCCATTTGCATTTTAACACATAAATTTTACTTGCAAATATTTTCAAGAATACAAGTCTTCTTCATGTTTAGATTAGTTGAATCATCCCCAAAAAGTTTGATGAATATAATCAAGAAAGTATTAATGAAAAATAAGAAGGCTTGGCACGTTCACCTAAAGTACGCCTTCTGGGAAAATCGAATCGAAACTAAGAAATCCATAGGTATGTCTCCTTTCCAAATGGTTTATGGTACCAACATTGTCCTCCCTATCAATCTATCCCTTCCAGTAATGATTTTTTGGAAAGATGCAAAATAAGAACCGAATGACATAACAAGGAGGATTAACTAAATAATCGAAGTCAAGCAAAACAGGGCCGAAGTTGATGACAAACTTAAAAAATATCAAGATAATATGAAATCCCTTTTCGACTAGAAAGTGAAAGACATGGAGTTTCTTCCTGGTGATGTAGTTTTAAAATGGGATGCCAGAAAATAATATGCGGGTAAACACGACATGTTTGATCACCTCTGGTCCGAGCCTTTTAGGATTACATCTATAGAGGGGAAGAATTCATTCCTACTAGAGAATCTCAACGGGAAAATATTTAATTCCCCTATCAACGGGCGCTATCTAAAAATATTTATGCAATAAACATGTTTCATATTACCATTGTATATATCAGTTTGGTTTTTGTTTAATTTCAAAACTTTATTTTCCTTCGTAGGTTGTCTGAATTTTACTTTAAATAAACCTAGTTTATTTTAAATATTCTGAAAAACAAAAATAAAATATCGGTACTGCATATCGTTTTTATTTTGTGGAACTCTTTGATTATTTATTTTTATTCTCTTGTAGAATACTTATTTCCATATGAGAAATAAGGAGGTACTAGAATCTAACACTTAGTTTTCAAAACAATTATTCCTCTCAGAACAGGTGATAAATTAACAGTCGGTTTGATTGAAAATGTAAATAAAATCCGAGGTATGAACTTCTATACTTATTGTTTAAGCTAAAAAATATGAAAGAAATCATATCAGATATAAACAAGGTTCTTTTCTCGTAAATATAATCACCTGATCAAAGATAAGAAAAATATAAATTTCTAGATTTCTGAATCAAATGAAAATAAGACAAAAATAAAATAAATAGAAAATAAAATAAGAATTAAAGAGAAGCTTGATAATCAAGAAGTTTACTCATGCGAAAGCAAAGATCTTTTACGTCAAAACCCCCAAAATCCTAGTTCTATTTCTTTTTCTTGTCTTCGAGCTTTTACCCTATGTTGGTTCTACTACCTTGCGTTAAACCTTCATAGAAAGAAATAATTTTGCCTTGAACTAGAAAACTAAAAACATATCTTCAAAACAAGATTAGGAGAAAATATTTATATTCCTTTGATTCTAACTGAAAGACAATATGTCTAGGATAATATTGATAAATTTATCTCTTCTAACATATTTTAACTGCTTAGTGCACTCAAGGACAATTCCTGGAAAATTAAAAGTTCCCATAAGATCTTCCGTATAGGAGAATATGTATTGAAGATCGGGAGAGAGAGTTAGTTCAAAGTACAATAAAAAAGTCATTGACAGATCATAAGTGTCATATATTAAGAAGATATCATCCTTGAATAATACATACAAATTGATTTCCCCCGCTTCAAGATTATAAAAAAATATAAGACAGATGGTGAAAGGAAATTCATATAATGATTGCCCCCATCTAGTCTAAGAAAAATGGTGAAACGAAATTAGTAAATCAATTGCCCCCATTCTGTCCGAAAGAGATGATGAAAGGGAATCCATGTAATGATTTCCCTCATCTCAAAGAAATGTGAAATCTAAATTGAAGTGGTGAAAGGAAATTCAATGGGAGACGTAGATAACTTCACCGGGGTATTGAATAGGCTCGCTGGAAGTGAAGCAATATCTATGATATCTATAAGACTGCCATACCTATACAAACGTACTCTGATATCTAGTTCTCTTTCCAATAATATTTACACTCTGAACCAATAAGGGATTCCCCAGATAAATTGTAAAAGTTACTCAGCCTTCATGCGAACAAAATCGACCAAAGTCTGATATTTCAGTTAAAGTTGTTTTGATTATCTTAAGCAAATCTAAACTCAGTTTCAGAAAAAGGAAACTTATTAATAGCCTAGATTGAGGTAAATAACTAATTATGTTTCGAAGGTTTTCTGGGACTCGGCTGAAGTCCAATTTTTCTCTGAATGACTTTTTCCCAAAGGTATTTCCCAAAAAGACAATGATGACTCCATTCACCCAATAAATGCACTTGGTCTACTATTCTTCCACGCCTTACAGGGAGATGTGATCCCCATACGAAGCCTATGTTGAACACATATAAATCCTAATCCTTGAGCTTTAGTTTCTCAAGCTTCTTCCTTTTTTATAATGACTCAGAAGTCGACTTTCAAATGTTTAAATCAAATTTACCTCTAGTCTTAAAGCACGCACGATATCCCCCATTGATCGAGCGATCCCCTTTTTCCTTGAGTTTTGGATTCACCTGAATATTAAGTAACCAAATCACTAAAATTCACTTCGGGCATCTCCACAAGTCATGACTTTAAAAACCCTGAAACCTGAAAGAATTTGTTATCACTCTTTCATAAACTTTCAAAGAACATGTGGCATCCATTTTCGCCATTTTCCTATGAAGATTCGTACGAATATAAGTAACACGTGGCACCCCCTGGCATTGACACGCCATCTAAAATTACGTCACCCTCGATATGTCACTATGGGTCATGGCCCTTTGGAATTATGATGACAAGATAAATTGCAAATCCATGAAGCGAAAAATTGTCGAAATATTAAATCTTAATCAGTTAAGTTAATATCGGTTAAAAGACAGTTAATAACTTCGCACTTTGGAAGTTCAGGAGTTTATCATCCATCACATCTTGGAATATCCAAAGTCCGAACTTCTAAAACATTTCAAACTTAAATGGGTTTAATTAAAGATAAAAACGATTATCCAATAATTAATCATTTAGTGGTTTCGAGGATTCTGTTTCAAGCTACTGCTAAAAATTGCGAATTCCAAATACCTGAAAACGCTTAAAGTTGAACACGATTAATTAATGTTTTAAACTAGATTATATTGTAATTAATCTTTCATGAAATCGCAATTCGGGAAATTTCAAAATTGTTTCATCCAAAAGTCTCAATCATGAACCATCGATATTAATGGCGTTAATCACAACTCAACGGTAATGATTTTAATATAGATTGAGGATTGTTGGCTAGATTTTCTCATTAAGGTAAATGAATTTATCGTCAGTAAAGGTATTCTCAAATAAATACACATGAAGTGAATAAGAATATTTGATTTCAAATTCCACTTTCATTCTCACAGAATAGCAAGCTTTAGCCAACTGAGAATCTCATGCATTCCCCTATAATAGGTAACCCAATTCTGGTTTCATGAATATCATGGAACCACGAAAGATGGATAAAGAAGCTGGTAAAAGCACAAATCCAAACACAGATGTTTTTATGGACACCTCACTGAGAGCCATAGATATTGTAAGAACTTGGACACATGTATTCGATATTCTAGAGAACAAGCTTATAAATTTCCCAGAGGATTCGGGTGACGAAGTGAGCGAAACCCATGCAACTACACTAATGGATATAGCTCAGTCAGAGCTACACAAAATATCCACATAGTTGAGGCTCATGCCATATATCGACATAATAGGCTGGGCTCTGGAAAACGTCGACATTTCAACCAGGATCATTTACAACTCACAAAAAATTGGTGTTGGGTCTTTTCGAACAGAGCACATACAAGTAATTTATAAACTATCCCCTGTTTTTAAATATAACTACAATGTTGCATTCATAATGGATTTTGAGAAATCAGAGTGTAAGAAATACAATAAAACTTGCCCTGATTCAATCAGAGATTGGTGGGGGCACCCGGAGAAATTCAGAGCAGACACTCATGACATATATGCCACAACATCGTTAGACGCCCATATGATTTATGTGGCTATGATGCTATGTAGGATGTTCGGGAAAAAGGACTCATCTAATTTCCCGTTGGCATGGGTACCAATTATGCATGAAGTGGTTGAGGGATACTCTTTCAACTGGGCCAAGATGTTATCATACAACCTGGCTAAGGAAATCATAGAGTACCAATTGGCAAAGTCCAAAGGGAAATCTTCCCCTTTCTATATGTCAGCATACATTATGGATGCTTTTTTCTTTATGAATCCTTTCCCTCTGATGAGATAGAGCTGGACCCTGACTAGTGTCAAACCTATCCATTTCTATCACTCCAAGTTGTGGGAGGAAAAAGGCAGAGATTTATTCTATGAAATATGCCATTACGTATTGGTGCCTATTCATGTCACCTTATACAGTTTACCACCTCCCAGAATTCCAAACAGAATCATGAAAAACCTGGGGAAGATAACTGACTAGTACATTGAAGAAACATTTTCCTACATTAGGGTTTTCGGGTGTTCGGTTCACCCCCATGCTCTTCCAAAGTTTTTACCATATTAGTTGGTATGCCGAGAAGTGGCTTATTAGACCGTGACAGGGGGGGATCAACAAAGAATTGAAAGCAGCCCAGAAAATGGTATGGCCGGCCTTCCCTCTTCAGTTTGGTATGCTTTTCATTGCTAGACTTTGGCCATTCTAAAGTAGAGGCTCCAGCTTTAGAAGATGTCAATTTTTTTGACATTGAGTTTAAAAGGAACAATCCACAAAAGATCATGGAAAATCACCTGGCTCAATACAATTTAAATAAGTATGTGCACGAGATTTCCCCACAAGATGAAGTATTCAGGGGATCCAGGTCATATGAGGAAGTATTGAACGAAGTCCAAACTTTATCTCCAAATCAACAATTTAGTTTCTACAGTTTTCAAAATCATAGAAGGAATATCTTGCCAAAGGTATTACAAGGAGAACCATTAACCCCCTCATCTAGACAGGAGACTATACCCCCTGGTTTTGAGACGGGGAGCTCTGGAGGAAATGAAATTAAGGAAAATCCAAAAGACACTGATGTCTCAATTGAAAAAATTGAAGCTTCAGTATCAACCCCACTAGGCCACCAAGACAAGGCTCAACTCGAAGCCTTTCTGAAAAGAGGCCAAGATACATCGACGTCTACACCAGATAAATCGATTACGAATACATCAAAGAAACAATCGTCCACAGAGATAGGTAGCCCCATTATTTCATTAACACCGCTATAGTCAAGTCGCGGAAATCCCAGTTTTGAAGTCATCTTTATAGATGATCTTACCTTGATTTTAGTTGAAGAAATGCCACCTTTGCACTTATTTTTCAGCAATAAGAGGAGGGCCATAGTTAAATGGGAAACACATCAGAAGGAGAGTGCAACAGTCAAAAGGAAAAGAATGTTGTATGATGGACAAGGCCTAGAAGATTCAGAATTCGCTAAGGAAATGGTGGGAGCATTATGTGCCTTTTCCACGATCAATCACTGGTCAGTATAGAATCTAGCTGAGCAGTTGAAATAGAGAAACCTGTTGGTAGGGAAATTGCAAGACCATATAATGACTATGGAATAGGATGTGAGAAATAAGATTAACAAAGAGTTTGAACAATTTAGAGCCTATGAAAGACATTAGATCCAAGAGTTGAAAGATAACCTTAATGAGCTCTATCAGAATTCACAAGCCAACAGAGGATTGGTCAATCAATAGGAAGAATGAATCAAGAAACTACAAGCCAAGATAGACTTGACTGAAGGTACAACAGTAGATATGGCATCTTTTCAGGCTCAAGCATTGGAAGTACATGAAAAGCTAGAATCAGCCCAACTGGATCTCTTTAAAAAAGTGGAATCCATCCAAAATTGTTACCGGGTAGTAGACCTTTCCCTAAAGAATATTTAACTTAAAGAAAGAGAATCCCATTCAGCTCGGGCCATGTTTCAAGAGGCTATATTACTAGTACCAAAATATGATGTATCAGAGGTTCCTCGACTGTCTCTGTTTGAGCAAACCAAAGGCAACATAATTTTGAAGGCCTAGGAAATAAATCTTGCCAAAATCAAAAGATTGGACAAAGAGGTACACAAAGATTTTCTAGAAGCAATATCTTCACTAGAAAAATGGATATTGGATGTTAAAGTAAATACTATCTCCGAAGCCCTGGGACAAATCATCATAGAAAAGAACCAATATAATTCCAGGATAAGCAAAGAAGAAGCCATGATGACCATCCAACAAATGAACCAAATTGATCTTATCCAAATAAACAAATGGATAGTAAACCCAAGCTTGCAGTTACAGGTCACATCTTTGGGAGCAAAGAAAATACAAGAAAGGTTGCCTCAGGTAGAAAATAAGCTATACATTTTTGAAGAAAATGAAGCAACTAAACCTTGTAGGTTGGTGGTACAGTTAGTAAGTAGATGCATCCAATGTCTCGAATATGGGAAAGAAATCACATCTAGAAACAAGTAAGACAATATGTATATACTACTCATACAAGTCAATATCATATGCCAGTTTTTTTCAGGCTAAAGGATGAGGAGAAGAAACGTCTCTTCGAATAGACGAAGAGACAGAGGAGAAGGCCAATAGAACTTTTTAGTTTTACATGTTGTAATATTTACTATTTTTAAATTATGAGAAGTCCAACCATTTTGAGTCGAGACCATTTTGTATAAATACATAGATTGAAGACTTATTCAAAGTTGCTTCTTGCCGATTGTAATAGAGAAAACTCTCCTTATAGAGTATTAATACAAGTGCAGATAGAGATTCCAAGTTTTGTTCAATCTGGATTATGAGTTTCTTTTGTTTTCCATTTCTCAACATTTATTTATGTATTCCTTGATAAATGTTTGATTTCAATTTAGTAAAAAAACTATTGTAATCTTATTGCATCAGTAATTTATTAAGTAAATAGCCTTTCCTCTGCATTTATTGTGAGTAAATCAAGACCTGCTCAGCCTTGCTGTGTAAATTTCTACATTTTATACTTTATTCAAGGTTACACTATATTTTTATTCTACCGCAAATAAGATGGGACTCCTCAATAATTGATGCCCTGCTTTGTTTTATAGTTTTGTATCTTTCTTTGGCACTATTCAATATTACAATTGTGACTCAAACACGAAATACGACCTCTGTGTTGTCAAACTGTTAATTTCATTTAAGGAACTTTTCTCATATAACTAAGGTAGACAAAACACTTTAAAAACACACTCTCTTAAACTTTCCTCATGCCTGACAACATCCTTTGAGCCTTAAGTTTAATCACAGGACCAACATATTTTTGGCGCCATTGCCGGGGACGGAGAAAGAAAGTTATTTTTCCCTGGGAAAACGACAAGGTAAGATTCTATCTTTGATAGTGAATAAAGATTGAATACTATAATAAGGCTATTTTTATCTTTCACTTGGTGAGTCCATCACAATTAAATTGGCATTCAGTCAAAATAATACCAGAAAGAACCCAGACGATCAGCAGACCAAACTTGTATCCGATCCCGAAAAGTTGTTAAAACCAAAGGGGTACCTCAAGTCAACTACCGCATCGACAGGTAAAAAATATGAACCCAAAGTTTCCCAAGTCAATACTAAGGTTCTGGTTGAAGAATTAACTCATGTAGATAATTTTCAACAAACACCCTCTGTGGAGGCCTCAACGAGCAAACCCGATGTTAATTGTAAGAACCCAGAGGTAATCGCACCCAAAATAAAGAGTGAAGTTGACCCTTCTGATACTTCAAACAGTCTGAATAAAAAAACCTCTTCTATGCCCACTGTCATTAATTTTATGTCTACCCCATCCTCGCCAGAAGAAAAGGTTTCATTTCTCCGAAACCCTGAAGAGCATATTGTATACCCCGATTCATCCCCTGCTGGTTCACCTATCTATACATCTTGTAAGTTTGAAGAAACCAGTCCATGTTTTCCTTTCCCTCCCCTTATATACTTTGCATATCCTAACTATCATTTTCCAGATTTCCCTTCACCACATCCCGAGGAAGTTGAAAGGTAACCACTTCGGTTCCTACAAGCTTCAAAAACCCTCCTTTTATCTCCCGAAGTTCATCCCCCAAACTTCCAATGGATGTTGTTGGAGGAGGTGGAGGAGGAGGTAGCACTAGAGGATGAAGTGGTCAAGGACAACCCTCACCCCCTAGGAATTTTTCCAAAGTAGCATCCAGATACACTCCCTTGGTCCTTCCCCCTGCCCTTCATGATTTACCTGAAAATTATATGAAGAACTTATCGAAATTTAGGGGAGAAGGAGATTTAACTGGCACAGAGAACATAACCTTTTTTTATCAGTTCGTTGATATCCTTGGAATTTAGCATGAGGATGTTTACTCGAGGCTTTTAGTGAAAAATTTTGAAGGACAAGTAAGAATCTTATTTCGAGGACTTGCAGTAGAATCCCTACAATCATACGATGATTTGGAGAATGCTTTTTTAAGACAGTGGGGAGAAAAGAAAGATCACCTTTACTATTTGATTGAATTCCGGGCATTGAGAAAAATTAATTCTGATTCAGTTCTTGAATTTACTCTGAGGTTCAATAAACTGTATCATAATATTCCATCATAAGTTAAACCCTCGCAACCTACAATGAAGGTGACCTTCATAGGGGATTTTGAGCTCGACTTTGCCCTACTTTTAAGGGAGATAAGATCGAATACCCTCACAGGGATGTAATATGATTCCATATAAATCAAATAAAACATGATGGCATCTGGTAAACTAAAATCCAAGCTTGAGACAGGAACCAAAGAACCTAAAATCTTCAGGAACATGTGGGACCCTCCGGATCTGGAAAGTCCGCGAAAGAAAAAATGGATGGCATGGCTAAGATAATCAAATATTTGTCAAACAAGATCTCTATAATGCAACTAAACCAATACAAACCTGATCTGTTTGCTAGAAAATATTTCAGGAGAAATCTTGACCCCCAGACCCAACAAAGACAAGTAAAAAACGAAGATCAGAAAATCCAATCCCAGTTCAAAACAGAAAAAATTATAGGAGATGATATCCATAATTATGAGGGCTTAGAAAAGGATATCAATAACCTTAGTGATGAAGACCAAGAACCTCATCTAGCTAGACATGAGTACAAAATATCTCTAGACCAAGAGCCCTTGTTGAATAACTAGGAAAGTATAAATAATCTGGGAGAGTCTACATATCAACGAATCACCGAATCCATAATGGATGAGATTCAACATAAGTATAATTTGAGGCCTAGAGAAACGAATGCTACAAGTGTTCTGCCAAAAAATATTTTATCAAGAAATCAAGAAAGGAGGTAGTTGTTACTAAACCACTAGTCGAAAAACAATCTGTCCAAACTAGAATAGTTGTGACCTAATCTACGCAAACCAAGAAAACAGAGAATATAGAAGCAAAAATTGTAACCAGGGAAAGAGAAAAAACAACTAGAGGTTTTATTTTAGAAAATGAAATAAATAAAATTAAAATCCTCATGCCCCTGGTTGAGCTTGCAAAGAATCCAATTTATAAAAAATGGATCGCTAAAATGATTAATTTTTCTGATAAGGAATGTCATGCAGACGTAATAAATTTACAATATGAAAGGCCCACAATTATTTTTGGTCCGCACATTGAAAATGATAAATATTCTATAGCTCCTTTTTATATTACTTTAACTGTGCATGATCACTTACCTCATAATTGCATGTTAGATTCCAGAGCCTCCCACAACTTAATGCCTAAAGTTATTATGGAAAAGTTGGGCCTTGAAATCACAGACCTTATCAAGACTTATATTCTTTTGATTCCATAAAGGTTAAGTGTATGGGCATGATCAGGGATCTAGTAGTAAATATTGCACAAATTTTTGTAAAGAGTATCCGTATGGATGTAGTCATTGTTGATGTCCCTACCAAGTATGGCATGCTTTTATACACGTCTTGGGGTGAAAAACTTGGAAGATCACTTCAAATGGACATGACGTACGCTACGATCCTGATTTTTGGTGGACAATTTACTCGACTATACAGAGAGAATAGACTAGCATACACTGTACGTGACCGCCAAAACCCGAATAATTATCCAGTCTATGTTGTCGATAAGGATCTAGGAAATTGTATTTTATCATTAGACGATGATTTTGAAGATTGTATAGAAGAAGAAAACAAAAAAATGGAAAAACCATAGAAAAGTATAAATAGTAGGGAGGGAGTATGGAAAAACAAATTTGATGGTGCTTCATCCTGCAAAGGGGAAGGTGCTGGGGTGTTATTTGTCGCACCCGAAGATGAGTCTTTCATCCCATTTTATACAGATTACAATCGGAAATTGATTATACATTTAATGTCTGTGAGTATGAGGCTCCAGTATTAGGATTAGAGACCACCATGAAACTAAAAATCGAGAATCTAATAGTTTATGGTGATGCTAAACTTATTGTAAAACAAATAAAGAAACAATATTAAGCTAAAGATCCAAGGATAAGATCATACAAGAATTGCGCCTGGGATCTGATTGAGAATTTACTCTCGTCATTTAACATTCATCACATTCCTAGAATGGAAAATCAACAGGTAGAATCCTTGGCCAAAGAGGATACAACGTTTGTGTCTCCCGTTGTCCTAAAGCTCAAGTATCATATAGAAATAAGACACATACCGTCAATCCCAAATAATGTGCAACACCGACATGTCTTTGAAGATGACGAATAGATTAAACAATTTCTATAAATGGTTGATGAATTCTCTGAGACCCATATAGATCAAGAAAACCAAAATGATCCTATTTGGATCATGTAGAAAGGAGAAGACACTGAAAAGTTCGAAGATAAGATTGTGAATCACCGAATGTTTGTACTTAAGAACAAATAGATCCCCTGAGTTTTGATACCCCTAGAGAGATTGTTTGACAAAGATGATATACCCTTGAAATCTACCCTACAACCTCAGCCCGAGGAGGTTGAAGACTATGACATAGGAACTAAATAAGAACCTAAGATGGTCAAGTTATCTAAATAAATCCCAACTCAGGTGAATAGTAAATATGTTGAATTGCTTAAAAAATACAAATATGTCTTTGCCTAGTCCTATGACGATTTAAAAACTTATGATACCTTTGTGATTGAACATAAAATTCCTTTGAATAATGGTATCAAAACCTTTATACAAAATCTAAGACAGATCAATCCTATCCTCTTTCCAGTAATAGAAGGAGAGGTCAAGAATCTTATCGACTCAAATATTATCGTCCCACTTCGGTATTCTGAATGCGTAGAAAATTTGGTACCTGTCAGGAAGAAAAGTGGAGAAATAAGGCTTTGTCCCTAAAGGACAACTACCCATTGCCAAAAATGGATCATGTCCTGGAAAAAGTAGTATGGGTTAACAGAATGTCAATGATCGATGGTTTCTTAGGTTATAACCAAATTGTTGTCCACGAAGATGATAAAGAAAAAATCGCATTCACTACTTCGTGGGGAACTGTCATGTATGATAAAATGTCGTTTGGTTTAATGAACGCATGAGCCACTTTTCAAAGAGAAATCTGTATAGCTTGCATCGATGAGAGAGATAATTTTTTTGTTATTTTCTTAGATGATCAAACAATGTTCTCAAATTCTGATGCCGAATATCTGGTCCATCTCAAACAACCTTTAAGAAATGCAGAAAATTTGGTTTGTCTCTAAACCTTAAAAGGTCTCATTTTTCTATGCAAGAAGGCAAGCTTATGGGTCATATAGTTTTCAAATAGGGAAGAAAGGTTGACCCCAAGCGAATTGAGGGTATCGACACCATAAAAAATCCTATAAATAAAAAATAAATCCATTCTTTTTTAGGAAAAATAATTTTTTTGAGGAGGTTTATCCCTAACTTTGCTGAAATTGTCAAATTAATCATAGATATGCCAAAAAAGGACAATGAAATCAAATGGACTGTCAAAGCCAAAGCATCGTTTGAGTGAGTTAAGAAAGCTATAAGAAAAGCTCCATTATTAGCTATTCCTGACTATAATAAAGAATTCCTGATCTTTTCTTTCGTACCAGAACATACTATCACAACTGTACTCCTCGAAAAGAATGAAGAAGGTTTCAAACAACCCATAGCCTTTTTCAGTAAAAGTATTAGAGATACCGAATTAAGATATGATATACTGGAAAAAAAATATTACGCAATGGTGAAAGCTCTCAAAGCTTTCAGAACATATGTACTGCATTCTAAAATAATCGCTTATGTTCCAACAAGATCTATTAAAAATATATTGGTACAAATAGACTGTGATGGTAGGAGAGGTCGATGGTTAGCAAAAAATTAGGAGTTTGATCTAGAAGTAAAATCAACCAAGTTGGTCAAAGGTCAGGGTCTGGCGAAATTATTAGTAGAATCAAATTTGAGAGTACTCGAGATAAACCACCTAGAATCACATGAATATACCCCGGACATAGAGGAACTTGATGATAAAACCCATGCAGTTCATATCGAAGAGAAACTTTATTCCTCAAATTGGTATTGAGATATTGTTTCATACCTCCTCAACCTTCGGTTCCTGAGTGACATAACTCCATACAAAGAAATAACTTTGAATCTACATGCAGTTAAATGCTGTATCATTGAAAGTCAACTATACTGGAAAGATCCTTGATCCAGAATCAGATCCAGGAGACTGACAGGGCTAAAAAAGGCTAAAAAATGAAAGTGCTCAAAATCCAACAAAACCAATTCCATTGTGTCCGTCTTGTCTTCCTGATTCTGGCCATATATTTACTTCGTCAAATGGGCTCCATATGCAAAAGATATCGCATTCGGTCTGAAAACCCAAACAGGCAAAAAAAATGGGTGACTGTACAGTCCGTATAGTTCATACAGTGCCACGTGGAAGGCTAACTATATAGGTCGTACAACCATACAGCTGACGTGGCAAATATGAAGAAGACACATGGCAGGTGATGTGGTGTACGACAGGCAATTGGACCAGTCCGAGGATGACACATGTCACCACTGTAAGGGTGACACGTGGCACAGGATGACGTCATCAAGATGACGTGGAAGATATAGTGGCATGTTGATAGGGTAGTGACATGGCAGTACGACTGTTGACTAGGCAGACACCTTGGCAGACAAGTGGCAGGGTACGTGGCAGATACGTGGACCATCCGGCGCTCGACAAGTGGTAGTTTCTAATTGGTAGTGGAGGTGCCACGTTGCCCAGTCATGGGGTGCCACGTGGCACCCTCTGGTTGGCTCTCCGACGTAGTGTAAAATTTTATGGACTCCACCGGAGTCGAACCCCCGACCTCCTCCACGCTACGAACTGGTAGGACCGGGCTTACCACATGACCTGCTGGTGTTTCTTATTAACTATATGGCGAAACTTTTATTTAAGTTTAATCAAAATGATAGTTGGAGGCGGAAAGGGTTGGGGCTTAGCCCCAGCCCATGGTTCGTTATGTTTATGCGACCATAGAGCACAGAGCAAGGGGGCTTACCATATGCATGGGAGTATGGGATAGGGCCTATCCCTCGGACTTTCTTGCCACCATGTAACCACCAGCGTGAAGCGGGGGGCCTTGTTGGCAAATGTTTACCAAGCAGCGTATGCTTGTCATTGATGGAAAGTACAACAATGGAGATGGTAGGATAAGAAGGATAAAAATCCCTTGGGGATTTAGACGTGAAATCTCAGGAGGAACACCGTTGAAGAAAACGTGCGCAGCAAAGGCAAATCTCAAGAAATAGGAATTTGCAGAAGAGAAGGAAGATAGAGATCCACAGCCGTTGGATCTCATTCAAAAAACTCGTCAGCCATCAGATCAGACAGAAGCTACGAGGGAGATATACCATCGGGAAATCGTAGTTCTCGAGGTCATGTGCATTGGGACAACAACAGTCGTGAAATCCCGACGGGATATGGACCGTCCATTCATGTAGACGCGTGGCAGCGATCGGGCGCCGTTGGAGTTTTTTCTCATCGGAGAATCGGGGATCGGGACTTTGAAATGTCCAATTCACTCGACAACGAAAACCCCGAAATTGCGATATGCGATTTCGCGATTTGATCACAGCCGTTGAATAAAGAAGTAATCTACACCGTCGATCCAAATCTCGTCAGATAGGGACACGTGGCACATCCAGGTAATGACAGGTGTCAGGTGGATTCAAAACTTCAGGCACATGAAAGTCACGAATCAAAGTGACACATGGCAGTAGTTAACACATGTCAAACCACGTGTGACGTCAGCAGAGGCATCGACAATTGCGACTTTGAAATACCAAAATCACTTGACATCAAGAACCCCGAAATCGCGATATGAGATTTCGCGATTTAATCGCAGCTGTAAATTTAGAAGTGATATGGACTGTTGATTATCTGCATGGAGTATTTGGGATCGGGAATTTGGAATGACAAAGTCACTTGACATCAGAAACCCTGATTTCGCGATATGCGATATCGCGACTCAATCATAGCTGTTGAGCCAAGGTTATACCTGGACCGTTGATCATAGCCTGTGTCAGAGTTTCGCGAATTGCGATTTGGAAGTGACAAGAACCTTGAACATTAGAAATGCTGAAACGCCGATGGAGTGACAAGACCAAGGTCACACAGAGATAGGTCATATAGACCATGTTCTAGCCAGGAGGTCTAGCGCATTTTTTCGAGAGGTATGGTTGCGGTCACGGGTAACGGTCACATGGACCAGGGCTCAGCCAGGAGGGCTGAAGCACATCGCGAATCGGGAAATCGCAACTCCCGTGGACATAAACATTATGTCATCGAAAGTGTCGAAATCGCGATATATGAAATCCCGATTTCATCTGAACCATTGGATCAAGAAATGATCGGAGGGCTACTGAGGCACGACACAATGAGACTGCCAAAAACCATTGATGACGTCTTCTAGAGAAGTCAAAGAAGACCGATGTGTAATCACCATAGAAGCTGAAGAGTCATGATGATGATCAGATAGAGCACTCAAGAGGTGGAGGATAATGACACAGAGTGTGCATGCAGAGGCATGGAAAACATTGCATGCAAAAGGTGCATAGACGCTATAAATACACGATACAAAGAGGAGATCAGGTGGTGGTTACAGTGGGAATTTGCAGTTGCTAGTGGAGTTTGCTGTGGTGATTCATGTGTGAAGAAGAATCAGAGTGCAGGAGCTGAATTAAACAGAAGAGGATCTGTGCAGAGAATGGGTATGGTGCACAGAGCTTAAGAAAATAGGAGAACAGACATTGCAAATGATCTGAGCAGAAAGGCAATACGGCAGACAGAGCAACGAAGTGGAGTAGAACAGTGATAAGTCAGGTAGGCCATCATCGAACATCATATCACTGTAATAAATTCAGTAGCA
>ML796327.1:297727-342301 GCA_009831015.1 Picea engelmannii | reverse complement strand
TCTTCAATTGACTGCTTATTCAGATGCAGATTGGGCAAATTGTGTTGATGAGAGAAAAAGCACCAGTGGAGGAGCATTCTTCTTGGGTAATTCCTTAGTATCCTGGCTTAGTAAAAAGCAAGGTTCCATTTCTTTATCAACCATAGAGGCAGAGTACATTGCTTCTGCTACCTACTGCACACAGGTATTATGGATGATTCAGACACTTGCAGACTTAGAGGTAAAATACACTGCACTGATCCCTATGTATTGTGATAACACTAGTGCTATCAGTGTGTCCAAAAATCCTATATTCTACTCCAAGACCAAGCATATCCCCATCAAATATCATTTTCTGAGAGAGCAGGTCACCAATCAGAATTTTCAGGTCCATTACATTCCCACCGCAGAACAAATTCCAGACATCTTTACCAAGCCCCTAGCCAAGACACCGTTTGAATATCTTAGACAGAAGCTGGGTATCATTTCGTTTCACACCTAAAAGAGTCCATCTTGTTAGGGGGAGATTTGTATTACTTAATTGTCTAATGCCTCCTACATTTACTGCAATAGCTCAGGGGGAGCATGTCTCTTCTTTGACATTGATGTCAAAGGGGGAGAAAAGAATTCAGGTGCTGTAGTTGCCATCAATGCCAAAGGGGGAGATTGTTGGCAAATGTTTACCAAGTAGCGTATGCTTGTCATTGATGGCAAGTACAACAATGGAGATGGTAGGATAAGAAGGATAAAAATCCCTTGGGGATTCAGACGTGAAAGCTCAAGACGAACAACGTTGAAGAAAACGCGCGCAGCAAAGGCAAAGATCAAGATACAAGAATTTGCAGAAGAGAAGGAAGAAAGAGATCCACAGCCATTGAATCTCATTCAGAAAACCCATCAGCCGTCAGATCAGACAAAAGCTTCGAGGGAGATATACCATCAGGAAATCGGAGTTCTCGAGGTCGTGTGCATTGCGACAGCAGCAGTTGCGAAATCCTGACGGGATCTATACCGTCCATTCATGTGGATGCGTGGCAACGATCAGGCGCCGTTGGAGTTTTTGCTCATCGGAGAATCGAGGATCGGGACTTTGAAATGTCCAATTCACTCGACAACGAAAACCCCGAAATCACGATATGCGATTTCACGATTTGATCACAGCCGTTGAATAAAGAAGTAATCTAGATCGTCGATCCAAATCTTGTCAGATAGGGACACGTGGCACATCCAGGTAATGACAGGTGTCAGGTGGATTCAAAACTTCAGGCACATGAAAGTCATGAATCAAAGTGACACGTGGCAGTAGTTAACGCATGTCAAACCACGTGTGACGTCAGCAGAGGCATCGGCAATCGCGACTTTGAAATACCAAAATCACTTGACATCAAGAACCCCAAAATTGCGATATGCGATTTCGCAATTTAATCGCAGCCGTAAATGTAGAAGTGATCTGGACCGTTGATTATCTGCATGGAGTATCGGGGATCGGGACTTTGGAATGACAAAGTCACTTGACATCAGAAACCCCGATTTCACGATATGCGATATCGCAACTCAATCGTAGTCATTGAGCCAAGGTTATACCTGGACCGTTGATCATGGCCTGTGTCAGCGTTTCGCGAATCGCGATTTGGAAGTGACAAGAACCTTGAACATTAGAAATGTCGAAACGCCAATGGAGTGACAAGACCAAGGTCACATAGAGACAGGTCATATGGACCATGTTCTAGCCAGGAGGGCTAGTGCATTTTTTCGAGAGGTATGGTTGCGGTCACGGGTAATGGTCACATGCGCCAGGGCTCAGCCAGGAGGGCTGAAGCACATCGCGAATCGGGAAATCGCGAATCAGGAAATCGCGACTCCCGTGGACATAAACATTATGTCATCGAAAGTGCTGAAATCACGATATATGAAATCTCGATTTGATCTGAACCGTTGGATCAAGAAATGATTAGAGGGCTACTGAGGCACGACACAGTGAGACTGCCAAAAACCATTGATGACGTCTGCTAGAGAAGTCGAAGAAGACCGATGTGTAATCACCAGAGAAGCTGAAGAGTCATGATGATGATCAGATAGAGCACTCAAGAGGTGGAGGATAATGACACAGAGTGTGCATGCAGGGGCATGGAAAACATTGCATGCAAAAGGTGCATAGACGCTATAAATACACGGTACAAAGAGGAGATCAGGTGGTGGTTACAGTGGGAATTTGCAGTTACTAGTGGAGTTTTCTGTGGTGATTCATGTGTGAAGAAGAATCAGAGTGCAGGAGATGAATTAAACAGAAGAGGATCTATGCAGAGAATGGGTATGGCACACAGAGCTTAAGAAAATAGGAGAACAGACATTGCAAATGATCTGAGCAGAAAGGAAATACGGCAGATAGAGCAACGAAGTGGAGCAGAACAATGATAAGTCAGGTAGGCCATCATCGAGCATCATATCACTGTAATAAATTCAGTAGCAAAGATTTATATTTCAGAGTGGTTGGGAGGTGCTAGGGAGGACTGTTGTCCTCAGAGGTTCAAGTGGGTGCTTGAACACAGGGAGTTGGTGCTTCCTTCTAGTTGGTGCTAGAAAAAACCAGGGAGTCAGTGCTTCCTTCTAGTTGGTGCTAGAGAAAACAGAGAGTTGGTGCTCTCAGCAAGTTGCATCTTGCAAAGCTGAGGTTGTAACCTCATTATGAGTTGGTGCTCATATGTATGATACTGTAAAGAATTTAACCATTACTTATCATATAAAAGAAAAGAGGTTTTTATCCTGCATGGGTTTCCTCGGGAAATATCTGTCTCTGTGTTTTTCATATATGTGAATGATGCTGAAAGTGCCATTGTTTATTTCCCTGCATTATTGTAATTAGCATTCAGAGTCTCTACAAAAGGTTTTAAAGAACCATAATTGTTTAAGCACGGAAACAACTGATTCACCCCCCCCCCTGTCAGTTGCTCAACAGGCCTATCCCTTAGGGTTCGGGTTGTTAGCCCTCGACCTTATCCATGTGCCACAGAACCAGGAGCCAACCCGGACAGGGGGGCTAGCACACCACGGGGACAATGCCTAGCCACATGGAGGCACCCAAGTGACCAAGGGTGCGCACTTTTGGGGCCTGTGCCCAAAATTAAACATAAAGTGGTTTTTATTGTATAGTTATGATTTTTTATTGATTTTAATCCCGTTAATGGAGGATTTTATCCATTTTGGGGAGATATTGGGCATTTTTGGAGGCCAAATTTTGGGAGGAAGTTGGGGATGGATAACCAACTTCAGATCTATAAAAACCAGGCCTGTTTGAGGCCATGCAGGACATTTAGAGTAGAGTTATGATGAAGGGAAGCCAAGCCAAAGCCATTTTTATGCAGGGAAGTTGTTGAGGAGCAGACACTTGTGGGCCATTTCTGGGAGCTCCGGTCATCCATTTTGCGTTTCGTTTCTTTTGTTGGGTTCTAAATATCTGGAAGAACATGACCAGATCAGTCTTGTAGCCAATTAGCACTGTTGCGATGTATTTTTGAGATTTTTAACAGAAATAAAGAAGCCTCCCCCACAGAGACAAAGGCCCGGAGACGTAGGCAATGTTGTGCCGAACTCCGTTATCAATTCTCTTGCTATGGTTTGTTGTTTATTACTTCATTTCAGATTTGCATATGTGTATATGGCTGTCATAATTCCTCTTATTTCCTCATTCTTTCATTAAGCTTCTTAAAAGGGTTAATTAACACATGTAATTAAAAACTCAACCACAGTCATTAAAAGATCTTTACGGATCAAGTGGTATCAGAGCTAGTTGGCGTTTGGGTTTTAGTTTTGCATGTTAACCAGGGAAAATCTACAACGTGGTGAAGGTGAGATTGTTGCAGAGAATCCATTAATTAGATTAAGAAAGAGACCTTCTCACAGCGAGAAGATGGCATTGGAATAAGGGCTTTCTCAGGATGAGAAAGAGTTCCGGAAAACTTTCCTTGCTAGGTCGGAGATGGTGAAAGTTTTGTATGAGGATTACTTGGAATGAAAGAGACCAGTTTTGGGTGAATCTTCAAAGGGAAAAAGTGAAGAGGAAGATGATCATCCTCAAATTCCTCCTTCACCTCCATCATCACCGCCTTCTTCTCCTTCTTCTTCAAGTTCAAGTTCTAAATCTAATGCAAAGAAACAAGTTTATAAGCATAAGAATGAAATGCCATTGTTAAAACTTGATGTTAAATTTGAGTTGCCCATATATGATGGTGAAGTAAATGCAGAGAAACTTGACAATTGGATCAGACAGATGGAGGTTTACTGCAGTGTGCAACAGATCAAAGATGAGGCCACACAAATCAAGTTGGAATCTTTGAGACTTGCAGGTATGACTCTCATATGGTGGCAAAGCAAGTTGCAAAATGGAACGCAACAAGTGGGTAAGGCATTTCCATCATGGAAGAGTTTCATTTCTGCACTTAGGAAACAATTTTGTCCTTTGGGTTATAAAAAAAAAGAATTAATCGAATGGTAATATTTAAAACTAAGAAAAGGACAAACAGTGCAAGAATACACTGATGGATTTCGAAAAATGGCATTAATGTTAGATATCCCTTTACAAACACAAGAAACTCTTATGAAGTATATAGGAGGTTTACCTGCACATATTAGAAACATTGTTTTCATGTTTTGACCCAGTAACCTTGATGAGGTTTATGTTCAAGCAACGTATATTGAAGCAGGAAAAGAAGGTGTGTCAGGGGAATCATCGTCTTCAAGGAAAGAGGACAAGAGGAAAAGGCATGGAAAAAATTCAAATGCAGTGACGAGGAAGGAAGGAAAGCCCCCTTGCAAGCATTTCAAGAAAGAGGGACATGATGAGGACAAATGTTGGCAGTTACATATCGAGAAGAGGCCAAAGTGGTTCAAGGAAAAGAAGGGAACACAAACAGTGGCAGCGAAAACAAAACCCATAGACTTGGGATCGGATTTAGGTGATGAATCAAAGATCTCATTGGTTGGTATGACAGGTAAAATTGGTTAAGACATTGATTGTAGAAGCAACCTGTTTCATATAAGGGTAATCATGCAACACACTAAGATAGACACATTAATCGACAGTGGATCTCAATATAATCTAATCTCAAAAGAATTGGTTAAGAAATTGGGGTTAAAAACACAAACTCATCATAAGCCTTACACACTTAAATGGATAAGCAATCATCATCAAATGCACATAACAAAGCAGTGCACAATAAAATTTGCAATTTCATCTAAGTATGTGGATGAAGTAACATGTGATGTAGTACCGTTAAGAGAATGTGGAATGGTCTTAGGTAGTCCATATTTATATGATCGTAAGGCAATCTTTTACAGGACAAAAAATCAATATCAATTCACCAAAGCAGGTCAAGATTACGTGGTTCATGCTCATCATGTTAAAGAAAATAAAACACTTCAAACAATGGAACAATTAAAGAAGGAAGTAAAATCAAGTGACAAACTAATAATTGTTTCAAATGAAGTAATCGATCTTAAGCAAGAACAAGAAATGATTGTTGAATGGGAAATCAATCATAAGTTGCTTCAAGATAAGCTCATGTCATGGAAATATTACAAGTATATCAGCTCATTTGCAGTCGTCGTTTTGATACTATCATTAGTAATGTTGTCTACATGGATGATAGTGGCTTCAGTAAAATGTAACAGGGTTCAAATGGCTAACAATATACTGTCAGTTGTCATGATTGTGTTACAATTGATCTTGATGAGACAGGTGCACAAGACAGAGTTCAAAGATAGAGGACAAGACAGGTGGCCTATCCCGAGCTTGTTGACTGGTCAGTAACCTTTTAAGGACCAAAAGGTATTTTAGTGGGGAGGTGTGATCCAGAATCGGATCCAGGAGCCTGACAAGGCCCAAAAAGGCTCAAAAATGAAAAGTTCTTAGAATCCGACGAAACCAATTCCATTTCATCTGTCTTATCTTCCTGATTATGGCCATATATTTACTTTGTCAAACAGGCTCCGTATGCGAAAGATATCGTATTTTGTCCAAAAACCCAAACAGGCAAAAAAAATGGGTGACTGTAATGTCCGTACAATCCATACACTGCCACATGGCAGGCTGACTGTACAGGCCGTACAAATGACGTGGAAACTCCTAGAGAAGACACATGGCAGGTGATGTGGTGTATGGAAGGCAACTGGACCAGTCCGAGGGTGACACGTGTCACCACTGTAAGGGTGACACGTGGCATGGGATGACATCAGCAGGCTGACGTGGAAGATATAGTGGCATGTTGACAGGGCAGTGACGTGGCAGTACGGTTGTTGACTGGGCAGACACCTCGAAAGACAGGTGGCAGGGTAAGTGGTAGATACGTGGACCATCCGACGCTTGACAAGTGGCAGTTTCTAATTGGTAGTGGAGGTGCCACGTGGTCCAGTCATGGGCTGCCATGTGGCACCCTCTGGTTGGCTCTTCGACGTAGTGTAAAATTTTATGGAATCCACCGTAGTCAAACCCTCGACCTCCTCCACACTATGGACTAGCAGGACTAGGCTTACCACCCGACCTGCTGGTGTTTCTTATTAACTATATGGCGAAACTTTTATTTAAGTTTAATCAAAATGATAGTTGGGGGCGGAAAGGGCTGGGGCTTATCCCCAGCCCATGGTTCGTTATGTTTATGCGACCACAGAGCACAGAGCGAGGGAGCTTACCATATGCGTGGGAGTATGGTATAGGTCTTATCCCTTGGACTTCGGCACCACCATGTAACCACCAGCATGAAGCGGGGGGCCTATCCCTCAGGGCTCAGGTTGTTATCCCTCGGCCTTATCCATGCGCCACATAACCAGGAGCCAGCCTGGACAGGGGGGCTAGCGCACCACGGGGATAGCGCCTGGCCACATGGAGGCGCCCAAGTGACCAGGGGCGTGCACTTTTGGGGGATGTGCCCAAAATTAAACATAAAGTGGTTTTTATTGTATAGTTATGATTTTTTATTGATTTTAAGCCCGTTAATGGAGGATTTTATCCATTTTGGGGAGATATTGAGCATTTCTGGAGGCCAAATTTTGGGAGGAAGTTGGGGATGGATAACCAACTTTAGATCTATAAAAACCAGGCCTATTTGAGGCCATGGAGGACAGTCAGAGAAGAGTTATGCTAAAGGGAAGCCAAGCCAAAGCCATTTTTATGCAGGGAAGTTGTTGAGGAGCAGACACTTGCGGGCCATTTCTGGGAGCTTCAGTCATCCGTTTTGCGTGTCGTTTATTTTTCTGGGTTCTATAGATCTGGAAGAACATGACCAGATCATTCTTGTAGTCTATTGGCACTGCTGCGATGTATTTTTGATCTTTTGAACAGAAATAAAGAAGCCTCCCCCACAGAGACAAAGGCCCGGAGATGTAGGCAACGTTGTGCCAAACTCCGTTATCAATTCTCTTGCTATGGTTTGTTTGTTTGTTGTCATAATTCCTCTTATTTCCTCATTCTTTCATTAAGCTTCTTAAAAGGGTTAATTAACACATGCAATTAAAAACTCAACCACAGTCATTAAAAGATCTTTACGGATCAATCCTCTAGGCTTCTTGCTACGACGTTTAACAAAACCTGAAATAGAGAGTATCATAAATGAATTCCAAAAAGGACTGTGTGAAGGACATCACACCTAGAGGTCCACCGCCTACAATATCATAAGAGATAGATATTATTGGAAAAAATTATTTACTAATGTGAATGCTAAGGTCAGAGCCTACAACCCTTGCCAACTGTTCTCTGGAAAGAAAAAACTCCCTGTACTATCTTTACTCCTAGTCAAGACAGAGGCTCCCTTTCAACAATGGGGTCTAGACTTCATTAGATAAAAACACCCATGGTCAAGCGCCCAACATAAATGGATTTTAAATGATATTGATTATTTCACGAAATGGGTGGAAGTCATTCTGACTCAGAATGCCACAGATTCGGTAGTCATAAACTTTTTGGAGGATAACATCCTATCCAGATTCAACTGCCCCCGGAAAATAGTTACAGACAATGCCCAAGATATACATTTTTTAAGAAAATGAAGGAACTAAACCTTCTGGGTTGGTGGTACAGTTAGTAAGTAGATGCATCCAATGTGTCAAATATGGGAAGACAAGCACATTTGGAAACAAGTAAGACAATATGTACATACTACTCATACAGGTCAATATAAGATGTCAGTTGTTTCTAGGCTAACGGATGAGGAGAAGAAACGTCTCTACCAACAAACGAAGAGATAGAGGAGAAGGCCAATAGAACCTTTTTAGTTTTACACGTTGTAATATTTACTATTTTTAAATTATGAGAAGTCCAACTATTTTGAGTTGAGACCATTTTGTATAAATACATAGATTGAAGACTTATTCAAGGTTTCTTCTTACCGATTGTAACAGAGAAAACTCTCTTTATAGATTATTAATACAAGTGTAGACAAAGATTCCAAGTTTTGTTCAATCTGGGTTATGTGTTTCTTTTGTTTTCCATTTCTCAACATTTGTTTATGTATTCCTTGATAATTGTTTGATTTCAATTTAGTACAACAATTATTGTAATCTTATTGCATCAGTAATTTATTAAGTAAGTAGCCTTTCCTCTGCATTTACTGTGAGTAAATCAAGACCTGCTTGTTGTGTAAACTCCTGCATTTTATACTTTATTCAAGGTTACACTATTTTTTTCTTCTACTACAAATAAGGTGGGACTCCTCAGTAATGGATGCCCTGCTTTGTTTTACAGTTTTTTATATTTCTCTCGCACAATTCAATATTACAATTTTGATTCAGACACGAAATACAACCTCTGTGCTATCAAACTGTTAAGTTCATTTAATGAATTTTTCTCATATAACTAAGGTAGAAAAAGAACTTTAAAAACACACTCTCTTAAACTTTCCTCATGCCTGACATTATCCTTTGAGCCTTAAGTTTAATCTCAGGACCAACATCACCATTTGTTGTGGTTGCAACAACCCCCCTTTATTTTTGCTTGTAAAAATGAAAGGAAAGGGGGTCGCTACTAAAATTTTGATCCTATTGCCTTATCCTCTATTGTTGGACACTAATGATATTTCTCTTCCTACCTTGAGGGAGTTAGGGGTCTTATATTGATTGATGACTTCCTTTGATGTGTTTTGATTTTTTCCTTTTGATCTAATGATTTCAAATGTCTTCATGATGTTTATTGAACTATTATGTTTGTTGACATTTGTATGATGGAGTTGACATGTTTAATTTTCTCACCTTTTTCTGATACCCAAGTGCCTGGTGATCTGATGTGGCTACATGGTTTGTTCTATTTCATCTCCTTCTTGACTAACTCAAACTATGCATCTTCCTGCTAGCATTTTTATGCTTCATGTTTCCATATTTATGCTTTTGCATGCATATTCTGATCACCTATTTCAAACTCTAAGTCTAAATCACGTATTGTTGATCCTTATTTTGAGTTGATACTTGGAACATGTAGTTTCAAGACAATCATATACATCCTCCATATTATCGTTGAATCAACCTAACACTCTCTTACAAATTGGCTTACAGGTAAGGAATATATTGTTTATTGTCTTGCAAGTATTCTTTCAATTGCATGGTTGATATCATTCTTACTATTTTGTAGGAGCATGTATGCAAGGGCATTATGTTCGCATGGCCTCTTCATCCTTGAGAGGCCTGCGGAGAAATATGTTGATCTTACTCTACTACCTTGACCTTCATTTTTCCGAGGTTTTTCCTTGTGGGGAAGTTGATTACCTTTGCTTGTAGTTGTCTCGAGGTTCATATCCCCCTAGGATATCAGACCTTACTTTCCTTCGAGCCTGTCCTTGAACCTCTTTAGATTGGTTTGTACTTGATATTTTCTTGGTCTTACCTCTTATCGAAAACCATGACAAGAGTCCATTTAGCTTCCTACTCTTGATTATGGGTCCTTGTCGAGTTATCACTTGGTGCTCTATAACTATCTATCATTGTTGGGCTAGATATATGATCATTTTTATGACGGTTCTTATACACTTTTGCCGCATGTACATATGTGTTTTTCACGTTTTGAAGGATCTTTTTGAAGAATTTTATGATAAAACGGTATGATTGCCATTAGGTATGTGTAACTCATGTTTAATGATTGTATCAAGTATAATCCACCATGTTTATATGCTTCCAAGAGTTAATTCGTTTCTTTATGATGTTACAGGAAAAAATGCACCATGTTTCCAGTTTCGACACTTGATCCGACACTCGTTTCGATACCCAATCTGACACTCATTCCAGCACTCAATATTGCACAAAAATGCAAGATGACTTGGCGGTTAAGGTATTGGCGACCAGTGATGGGAAAATTGGGCACATGGGTTTTCTTCATGATTTCTCCCTCCAGCTACTAAACTCCAGACAACTCAGTTTCAATTGCCCAAAGAAGGCAATTATTGGTTTTCTTTGTTTTGTCAGTTAGGGCATCATTTATTGTAATTTGTCGAAATTAGAAGTGGTTCGACCCTCCTGTGGTCGACCACTTGGGTTGTAAGCTTATAAATACTGATAGGATGGTCAAAAGATTGTTAACCAACTAGAAGAGCCATTATATTAGAGACAAATTCGTTTTTCTCTCTTAGTATTTTACATTGCCAGAATGGTGCCAAAACTGTGTTTTCAAGCTTTCATGGTGAATTCGCCTTGTTAAGTTCATGGTGTGCTTGTAGGAGGTAGCCACGATTTGCTCGGGGGCCCACCAGTAGTTTGGTGATTGTTCTTATGTCTGTTTATGCAATTCCTAATTTAATTACTCTTTCTTATTTCCTGTACATGTATATTTTTATTTAGTTAATTAATTTGTTGTAGCTTAATTGTCTTGCTTTTGTCTTGTAGGTTAGATGATGATATATATTAGCATGCACTGATTTTGTAGATTAGGAACTGGATTTCAAGTCTCTACACTAACCCTGTGTGCAATTAGAAAGTCTATTTCTCTTAATACTAACCCCATATGCAGTTAGATTATGCTTTCTTTTATGATTTTATAGTTAAGCTTAAAATGGATTTTTAATTAGATAGAACAGAGTTTTTAATTTGGATTTTCTTTTGACAAGGATTGATGGATGGATAGAGTCTATTTCAATTTTTGATTATAGCTTGTTTATTTTAGTTTTATATAGATTTCATTTAACTAGTTGTTGGTTAATATAGATTGTTAATTTACTTTTTAATATCAGTTTTTAATTTTTGTTTTTAATTATTTCCTTATTGTAGTTTGAATGATTAGAGTAGATGTAGCATAGTTTTATTTTACGCAATTTCCTTTCATAGATTAAAATGAAATTAAATTTATTAGTTAAATAATGATGATCTCGTTACGTTGTTGATGGTTTATACATGAATATGTAGGGTATTTAACATTACTTTTATCATGGCTAAGTTTTCATTGGATTGTTTACCTCACACCTTTCATTTCTCCATTGAGATTAGTGTTGAGCTTATACCATTGGAATTGTCCTTTGTTGTCAAGTGCCATCGAGATATTATCTGACACCGAAGACATTCACACAACCACCATCTTTATATTTGAATTGTGATAGGTTAAAGAATAGTTTTCCTTCTTTCATCGATATAGTTTCTTGCTTACATAGCTTAGAAAGTAGTCTTATTTGTTGTTGTAGGATAGATAGACTTTGCTTTGATAGATTAGATAGTAGTTTTCTTACCATAGATTAAGAATTAGTTGTTAATATTTCTTTCTTTAAATAGAATAGATTTCGTTTCATGCATTGCATTGAGCATTTAGTCCAGTTGCCTCTTAGATTTCCTTTCATGCATTAGAAATAGTTTTGCAGTAAGCATTTAGTCCACTTGCATCTTAGGCTAGATAGTTGTTCAATGAGAAGTTTTACTTTGATTGCTTGCAGTAGTTAGTTTCCTTTCCTTACTTGTATTTTTCTTTAGTAGGTTAGTTGGGTTCTGTAATGTCCCCAAGGCCGATCCCTATTGTAAATCATACTTGTGAAATGAATTGTAAATATGTTTTATAGGATGGTGAGCCAAGTATATATAAGTTGGTGGGCTTATGTGATTGTTAGGCTAGAGAGCCTAAGGGTTGTAGGCCAAGGGCCTAATTTTGTACCTGTATGTATGCAACACATTAATAAAATATAAACACCACTGCGTACAGGCCGACACGATGAATGAGTGATGGGGGACTAAGAATCCATAGAGAGGGAAAGGGATTAGGAACTGGAAGGTGGAAAAAGGGGCTAAGTGTTAAGCCTAGGGGGTTTAATCCTTGGGAATAATAATTTAATATTATTCCAAAAGACATGTGAATAATATGTTTTATCCTAAGTTATTTTGGAAGGGAAAGCAACTTCCAAATGGAAGGAACACATGCTGAAGGAACACATGCAGTTGCATGGGTGACAAATGTAAACCTTGGCCCATCCAAATAAAGGGCTGAGATGAGCTGTGATGGGGGTTCCTACTCCATTCGACCCCGACTGTCTGAGGTGAACTGGTCTGACCTCTGCAAAGAAACCCTCGCACATATTCTGAACCAAAAGGCATGTATCTGTGTTCGTTCTGGGATAACCGATACATCCTTTGTCTGAATAGTTCGAACCCTTTTTGACCCCTGCATGGATTGTTTGTCACACATCCCTGAGAAACAAAGCGTGAGTCTATCCTGTGTTGTCGGATTGAGAAATAAGAAGTGACCTGCCATTGTTGAACCTGTTGGAAAGCCATGTTTGTTTTCCCCATTGGTTGTTGTGGCCACATAGTACTGGACTGCATGTGACTTGTTGGCCAGTTGTACAACACTCTGTCCAGGTGAGGGGGGTGATTAAGGTTGGAAGAACAGGTTGTTGGCCTATGAGTGATTCTCTCTAGGTGAGAGAGTGCGCAGAGGAAGGAGAGAACTCCTGGAAGGAACCCTATAGCTGCCACAGAGATCAGATACTTTCAGTCTGGTCTGTTGTTGAAACCCAAGGCAAGGGAGGTTAGCAGCTGAAGGACTGTCTAGGTGATAGAGAAGGTGTATACTCTTGGGGTGGAACAGGAATGTGGGGAAGGAGAGTTTGTGGGCAGTGAGTATGAGTGGTTCCTGGGAGATAATTCCTTCCTTGTGATTGTGTGTTTTCCCTGTAACCTCAGCCTAGCCTAGGATTCCTTGCCTTAGGGTGGAGCTTAGTCCCAGCTCGGGGGTGACCCATTGTTGAGATGAATAGAAGTGTGGTCTAAGGCTGGGAGGTTCGTAGAAGGCATGTACTTGGTTGATGGAATCACCACAGTTTCAAAGATAAGTACCAGATGATGCTTTAATTTTGTTTTTGTATCCATGTGTATTATAATTACCATGTATTGTGATGTGCATTTGGATTATTTATGTTAGTAATATTAAATGTATTTCTTTCTTAAATGCATGTGGATTATATAATGCCTGTATGAGTTATGTAAACAGTGGTGTTACAATTTGGTATCAGAGAGATTAAGCCTTGGCACAGAAAAGTGGTGTTACAATTTGGTATCAGAGCCAAGGTTTCGACACTGAGCCTAGATGGGCCAGTTGAGTGGTCTTTGGAACTAGGGTGTGAGGAGAAATTGTGTCTGGAGGACCAATTCCGGACCCTGGAATGATCCGGAGTGTCAAGGAGTTACTTGACCATGCCTACAAGCTCAGGAGGTATAGAGATGTTGTGAAACCGCAACCGGTGTGGTCTATGGCCACAGGGAGAGAGGACTCCACACCAGAAGTATTAGAGCCTTAGGATCTGTTCAGGAGGGAAGGTGAACCCTCATGACCATCGAATTTGGAAAGTGTACGCAGGATTTAAAAATCCTTTGGAGTTGCACAAGAATGTGGGAATCGTGATACATGAACTCCCGAAAACCCAAGAAGATCTACGTTGTAGATCTGGGAGGAAGGCTTGACTGTTAGATCTGGTGGAGTCGTTCTCAAGTTAGTCGCAAAAACCTTTCATATTTTCCAAAGTCGAGAGATAGGAAGTGAGGGAGGGGAACACCTCCAAAACCCAAAACCCGAAACGATCTACACTATAGATCGTAGGAAGGGAGTTGACCGTCAGATCAAGTTGACAAGTAAACCGTAATTTCAGGATTTCGGCAAACAAAAGTTTGAGATATGGGATACATGGACTCCTGATGCCCGAAACCCCGAAACGCCGAAAAGATCTGTGTTGTATATTTGAGAGGGGACCTAACCGTTGGATTTTTTCTTGGAATGGACATGGGTGCATGGATGTGTACCATGTGCCAGAGGATTGAAAAGACAGACAAGAGTGGTGGGACCCGAAGATATCACCCATGGAGACGTGGATCCTCTGGAACGTGCCACGCGCCACTGCGGTTAAGGGCGGTAGTTGTGCTATGGGCTTGGAGAATAAAGTAAATCGGAATTTCGGATTTCAAGGATTTTAGTGACAAGGAGTTGGAAGTCACTGCATAGTGAACTCCCGGGTACCGAAGTCCTGAAGTCCCAAAGCCATCAGAGACTGAAGAACTGTAACAGGTTTTAAGGGCAACAACTGTGTTGTGGGCCCGGAGAGCAAGGAAACCGAAATTTCAGATTTCGGGGATTGTAGCGACAAGAAGTTAGGAGTCACTGCATAGTGAACTCCTAGGTACTAAAAACCCAAAGTCCCGAAGTCCCAAAAATTGCAGAGCCAACCGAGCTCAGAAAACCTTGTGAAGTCAAATGTCTCTCACTCAAGTTGGTTTATGATTATTGTGATTTTATTAAGGTTTAAGGCCTGAAAAACTTCGTATTGATTTCACATTGTGTTGCATAGTTCAACGAGTGTTAGGACACCAGTTAATCGACATTGAGTATAGAAATCGAAGAGGTGCAGATTGCCTCCATTTCAGAGGATGAAAGAGAAGGAAGAGATGTCAACCTGGGAGTCGAAGGATCGAACTCCAATGGGCATGGAAGAGAATTATACAAGGAAGGGAACATAATGAGAATCATTGAAGGAATGCAAAGAGATGCCCAGGCATGCTGAGCTGATAGCCGAAAGCTCATGAAAGTCAGGGATCAGCAAGGTGAATTCAACTGAAAAATGTTGAAGAGCCTGGAAAGAATAGAAAGGAAATTGGAGAAGGGAAGGGACTCAAGCAAGAAAGAGAGTCATAGAACCCCTGAGAGAAAAAGGAGATCAAGAAGTTTCAGGACCCCTGAGAGGAGAAGAATATCAAGGAGTAGTAGAAGACATCATTGTCACTCCCCCAAGCATTCTGGCAAGGAAACACATAGTAGTTCAAGCTCGTCCCCTACCAGAAAACACCGAAAATCTTGAAAGGATGAATTGAAAGGGGAGATGAACAAGATCAATCCTCCAATGTTTGATGGAGAACATAAGAAGGAGGAATATGCCGAGACATGGTTGCTTGGCATGAAGAAATATTTCCAACTACAGAATTATTCCACACATGAAGAAGGAAGAATTGCAATGTACCAGCTAAAAGGAAAAGCATCCATGTGGTGGGATCAATTTGTGCAAGTTCCACACATCAGAGAGAAAGATATCACTTGGAAGGAGTTTAAGAGGTATTTCAAGAAGAAATACGTGACCAAAATATATTATGATAGAAAGATGAAGGAGGTCTTCAAACTCAAGCTCGGCAGCATGACCATTGATGAGTACAAACGAAGTTTCTTGGAACTGTTGAAGTATGTTCCATTCATCGAAGATGAGACTGTCAAGATTCAAAAGTATCTGAGTGGACTGCCACCTTCCATCAGTGATAAGATTCAATATGATGATCCTAAGACTATGGAAGAAACAATAAGAAGGGAGAAATGCTTGTATGAACAACAAAGAGAAAAGCCTACCTTTCGGAAGGCTTGGGATGACCAGAAGAGGTTTAAGAAGGAACAGAGGCAGAAGGGAAACAAGCCTCCCTTTTTTCAGAAACAATCCTTAGGGATAGTCATCTTTTATAGAGTCCATGAAGGATGAAGTGGGTGAGAAAATGCCAAGACTTCCACCTATGGAGTGTTGGGGTTGTAAAGGGAACCATAGGTACAGAGACTGCCCCCACAGAAAAGATAAAGAGAGAACTGTCCATACTGTTCAGCAAGATGAAATAGTGGAGGATATGGGAAGCAGAATGCCAAGGATCTACGCAGCCTTGGACAACAAGCAAGAAAATTTTCAATCGCACATGATTGAAGTGGAAGGTATGATTAACAACCGACCACTCATTATTTTAGTTGATTCAGGGGCTAGCCATAGTTATGTAGATCCTAGGGTGGTGGAAAGTTTGAATTTAACAAGAATCAAACATGAAAAGGCTTGGCTAGTGCAGTTAGACACAGGAACCAAAAGGAAGGTCACTGAATTGGTTAAGTCATGTTCAGTGGACATGAAAGGATTGAGCACTAAGGTTGAATTGTATATTCTGCCTTTAAGCTCTTACAACTACTTAATTGGGATGGATTGGTTGGACCAGCACCATGCCCTTCTGGACTGTCGTAACAAGAGGTTTACATGCCTAGACAAAGAGGGAAATCAGGTAACAGTCCAAGGAATTCCTAGAGTTGTGGCTGTTAGAGAAATCTCAGCCATGCAACTGAAGAAGTGTTACAGAAAAGACTGTCAATTATTTGCAGCCCATGTAGGAGAAGCATCCATAGATGCAGTCTCGAATTTGGAATACCATGAGGTACTCAAAGAGTTCAAGTATGTGTTTCAGGAGGTACCTGGACTACCTCTGAAGAGGGACATCGATTTTTCTATAAATTTGATACCAGGAGCAGCTCCAGTTTCGAAATCTCCTTATAGAATGAGTATGCCATAGCTAAAAGAGTTGCAATTGTAGCTCAAAGAGCTACTAAAGAAGGGGTACATTCACCCCAACATGTCACCTTGTGGAGCCCCAGTCCTATTCGTGAAGAAGAAAGATGGGACGTTGAGACTATGCATTGATTTTCGATAGTTGAATAAGGTAACTGTCAAGAACCAATATCCTTTGCCAAGGATCGATGATCTTTTTGATCAGTTGAAGGATGCGAAACTATTTTCAAAAATAGATCTTAGATCTAGATATCATCAAGTGAGAATAAATGATGAGGACATCAGCAAGACTGCCTTTAGAACAAGGTACGATCATTATGAGTTCACGGTGGTTCCGTTTGGATTGTCAAATGCACCTGTTGTTTTCATGTGCTTAATGAATGGTGTATTTAGGGACTATTTAGACAAGTTTTTCATAGTCTTCCTGGATGACATCTTGGTGTATTCCAAGTCAGAGGAGGAGCATGAGAAACACATGAGAATGGTGCTGCAAGTGTTGAGAGAACACCAGTTGTATGCCAAGCTGAGCAAATGCTCATTTTATCAGAGGAAGATCCATTACTTGGGACATATTATTTCAGAAGAGGGGATTGTTGTGGATCTTCAAAAGGTTGAGGCCATCCAAGAATGGTCAGCGCCAAGGAATGTGGCAGAAGTTAGATCTTTTATGGGTCTGGCAGGCTACTACAGAAGGTTTATAGCCGGATTCTCAAAGATAGATCACCCTATCACTTCCTTGCAAAGGAAGGAGAAGAAGTTTCAGTGGACTGAAGAGTGTGAGAGTAGTTTCGAATGATTGAAGCAAATGTTAACCAACGCTCCAATATTGAATATTGCAGATCCAAATATGGATTTCATGGTGTGCACATATGTGTGTAAGGAGGGACTGGGAGGATTTCTCAGCCAAGAGGGATTTGTAATCCGTTATGAATCCCAAAAGTTGAAAGAGCATGAAAGGAATTATGCCACTCATGATTTGGAGCTGGTAGAAATCATCCACGCTCTGAGGAAATGGAGACATTACCTCATGGGAAGGAGATTCGAATTAAGAATAGACCACAATGGTCTGAAGTATTTATTTGATCAGCTGACTTTAAATGCCAGGAAAACCAAATGGCTGGAGTTTTTGTGTGAATATGACTTTGATATCAAGCATATCAAAGGGAAAGAAAATAAGGTGGCTGATGCACTCAACAGAAAAGTGCACGAATTACATGCTACAACCATTAGCATGTACAAGACTGAGATTAAGGACATAATTTTGGAAGCTGCAAATGCTGATTTGCAGTACAAAGGTCTGGTAGAAAAGCTACAACAGTGTGAGAGACCAAAGACCCAGGGAAGTTACACCTTGGGAACCGATGGCTTACTTCTGTATAAAAACAGAGTGTATGTACCCAATATCCAAGAATTTAAGCTGGCAATTCTAAAAGAAATGAATAGCGTGGTTTATGTTGGACATCCTGGTTATCATAAGACTATAGGAGCAGTCAAAAGCCATTAATTTTGGCTTGGTTTGAAGAAAGAAATCACTGAATACATCGCCAGATGTATGGAGTGCCAGCAATTTAAGGCTGAGCATAGGAACCTAGCAAGGTTGTTATAGCCTTTACCCATTCCTGAGTGGAAATGGGAAGTGGTGACAATGGATTTTATCACAGGATTGCCCAAAACAAGCAAGCAACATGATTCAATCATGGTTGTGGTGGACAAGATTACAAAAGTTGCCCATTTTATTCCATTGAAAACCACTCACAAAGCAACAGATGTTGCAGATATCTTCTTAAAAGAAGTGGCACGCTTGCACGGAATTCCTAAGACGATTGTGTCTGATAGGGACTCGAAATTCACCTCAAATTTCTGGAAAGGATTGTTCAAAGGATTTAGAACGAATCTGAACTTTAGTACAATGTATCATCCCGAGTCTGACGAAAAAACAGAGAGGGTGAACAGAGTAGTAGAAGACATGCTGAGAATGTATGTGATGGATAAATCATCAAGGTGGGAAGACTACCTGCATTTGGTAGAATTCACCTACAATAATGGGTATCATACATCGTTCAAGATGAGCCCATTCGAAGCACTTTATGGAAGAAAGTGAAAAACTCTAGTGAGTTGGGATAATCCAGCTGACAGAGAAATAGTTGGGCCTGAGCTGCTCAAAGAGATGGAAGACCAAATGATAAGAATTAAATAGAATTTGAAAGTTGCCCAGGATAGGCATAAAAGTTACGCTGATAAGAACATAACCCATAGAGAATTCAAAGTGGGTGATCATTTTTTCCTAAAAGTGAAAACTAATAGGAGTTCCCTAAAGCTGGGAAGTTGTACCAAGTTGGCAACAAGATACTGTGAGCCTTTTTAAATATTGGAAAGGATTGGGCCAGTTCCATACATGCTTGCATTACCTGCATCTATGACTGTACATAATGTGTTTCATGTTTCACTACTTAAGAAATATATACTTGATGATAATCATGTTATCTATTGGAATGTGATTCAGGTGGAACCAGAAGGTGTCCTGCAAGTGCATCCTGTGCGCATATTAGACAGGAAAAACAAATAGCTTCGGAATCGAGCTATAGGGATTGTAAAGGTCCAGTGGACCCGGTACGGTCCTGAGGACGTGACATGGGAGCATGAAGATGTTATGCGGGCAGAGTACCCACATCTTTTTGAAAATTTTGAAAATCTTGCAGATGCAGTGTGAAAGTTGCAATGAGGATAGTGAAAAAATAAGGGAGGGGGATTGTAATGTCCCCAAGGCCGAGACCTGTTGTAAATGATACTTGTGAAATGAATTGTAAATATGTTTTCTAGGCTGGTGAGCCAAGTATATATAAGTTGGTGGGCTTATGTGATTGTTAGGCTAGAGAGCCTAAGGGTTATAGGCCAAGGGCCTGATTTTGTACCTATATGTATGCAGCACATTAATAAAATATAAACACCACTGCGTGCAAGACGACATGATGAATGAGTGATGGGGGACTAAGAATCCATAGAGAGGGCAAGGAATTAGGGACTAGAAGGTGGAAAAAGGGGCTAAGTGTTAAGCCTAGTGGGCTTAAGCCTTGGGAATAATAATTTAATATTATTCCAAAAGACGTGTGAATAATATGTCTTATCCTAAGTTCTTTTGGAAGGACAAGCAACTTCCAAATGGAAGAAACGCATGCAGTTGCATGGGTGACAAATGTAAACCCTGGCCCATGCAAATAAAGGGCTGAGATGAGCCTTGATGGGGGTTCCTCCTTCATTCGACCCCGACTGTCTGAGGTGAACTGGTTTGACCTCTGTAGAGAAACCCTCGCGCATCTTCTGAACCAAAAGGTGTGTATCTGTGTTCATTCTGGGATAATCGGTACATCCTCTGTATGAATAGTTTTAACCTGTGTTGACTCCTGCATGGATTGTTTGTCACGCATCCCTGAGAACCAGAGCATGAGTCTATCCTATGTTTCCGGATTGAGAAATAAGAAATGACCTACCATTGTTGAACCTGTTGGAAAGTCGTGTATGTTTTCCCCATTGGTTATTGTGGCCACGCAGTGCTGGACTAAGTGTGGCTTTTTGGCCAGTTATATAACACTCTCTCCAAGTGAGAGAGGTGATTGAGGTTGGAAGAACAATTTGTTGGCCTGCGAGTGATTCTCTCTAGGTGAGAGAGTGTGCAAAGGAAGGAGAGAACTCCTGGAAGGAACCCTATAGCTGCCACAAAGCTCGGAGACTTCCAGTCCAATCTGTTGCTGAAACCCAAGGCAAGGGAGGTTAGCAGAGGAAAGACTGTCTAGGTGACAGAGAAGGTGTATACTCTTGGGGTGGAACAGGCATGTGGGGAAGGAGAGTCTGTGGGCAGTGAGTATGAGTGGTTCCTGGGAGAGAATTCCTTCCTTGTGATTGTGTGTTTTCCCTGTAACCTTAGCCTAGCCTAGGATTCCTTGCCTTGGGGTGGAGCTTAGTCCCAGCTCGGGGATGACCCACTACTGAGCTGACGAGCAGTGTGTTCTAAGGCTGGGAGGTTCGTGGAAGGCCTGCACTTGGTTGGTGGAATCACCACAGTTTCAAAGATAAGTACCAAATGATTCTTTAATTATGTTTTTGTATCCTTGTGTATTATAATTACCATGTATTCTGTTGTGCATTTGGATTATTTATGTTAGTAATATTAAATGTATTTCTTTCTTAAATGCATGTGTATTATATAATGCCTGTATGAGTTATGTAAAAAGTGGTGTTACAATTTGGTATCAGAGAGATTAAGCCTTGGCATAGAAAAGTGGTGTTACAGGTTCCTTTTCTTACTTGCCTTTTGCTTTAGTAGGTTAGTTAGTTGTCTTTGCTTGCTTGTCTATTTTCTTTAATAGGTTAGATAGGTGTTTTTTCTTACTTGCTTATTTATTTTTTTTGATAGGGTAGTTGCTCATTGAATGTAGGTTGGCAAGTTAAAGAAGTTTGCTTTTGTCATTTGCTTATTATGCTTAGTAGTTTTCTTTTGCTTATTGTTAAACTAGTTTGCTTTACATAGAGTTTTCATTTTATTTCTTAGGAACTATCCATCGGCCCTTGGCCCAAAAGTACTTAGGTTACCCAGTTTCATTTTTCTTAGTAGGTTTTTCTCATTAGATAGCTTTGCTTGAGTAGATTAGCCTTAGATAGTTGCCTTCCTTAGTTATATTATACTCATATCAGCCTTCAACCTTTGGCATAGATTTTTATACAACTCTAAGTTTACTTACCCCGAGTTGACAATTTAATTGATGGTTTTTACTGTGTTTTTAGTACATATACAACACCCATAATTTTTGGTGTCGTTGTCGGGGAGTTGTGTCAAGGTAAGAAGTAGTTAGGAATTAGATCATCCTTAGACCTTAGAATTAGATTGGTGGTGGGGGAGCTTTAAGATGAGAGGTAAGAACCTGAACATTTTCTATAGCAGGTTCCCCCAAACCCAATGGTAGTTTTTCTTTTTATTTTTATTTTTCATGAATAGACCTAGGAATTAAATGGTAGCTTTTTCTTTTTGTTTTTTATTTCTTTCATGAATAGGCCTAGAGACCCACAAGGTAGATACATTAAATCAAAATCATACCTTTCAACCAAGGTTCCTTCCGATCTCTTTGGGGGAAGGAACGTTCCACTTATAAAATCCACAGACCGATACTGAAAAAAAGGAGCTAGCTCAACTCAAAGAGATAAAATAGTCTTTGAGGAGACTAATACAGGGAGTACTATAGAAAAATAAATTGAAGCATCAATCATATTAGGACAGGAGGCAAGACCACTCGAATCTTCCACAAAACCAAACAATACAACCTTTTCTTTTACACCACCACCAGGGGACCCTAATTTTAAGGACATCATAGACCCTGAATAGGTGAATATTTTGTTTGGTAGTCCAACCAATGTGATTATCTCTCAAAATGACACAAAAGATTTGGCACCAATAGTCTCAACCGACTCGAGAAGAGTCCCAGACATCCAATCCATAGGAAGACCTTTCCATCAAAGGGAAACCTTGTTTTATTCAAAGATAAAACCACCTAGGTACTCTCTTTTTGGAAACCAAGCCAATATGGATGATCAGGAGGACCATAACAACATAAGACATAGAGAGGAAGAAGAAACTGGAAACCAAACCGAAACTACCTTCTGATTTCTGATTTTAGACACCACTTCGAATGTCAACATGAAAAATATTCCTCTCTCAGCACTGCCTACCTTTTATGGTAAAAACAATGAAGATTCAGACACCTTCCTATTTGAATTTAGCATCTTGTGTAGGAGCTACAACTATGTACAATATGCCCAAGAATTAAAACTCTTTCCTGCCACCCTCAAAGACTCTGCACTAATATAGTTCATGGGGTTGGGATCATCCAGTATTAGGTCTTGGGAAGCCATGAAAGACATATTTCTCAAGAAGTACCAAAACTACTGCAAGACCAAAGAGTCTCATAATGACATCTTTAAAATCCAACAATTAGAATATGAGACCCTCAAAGACTATATGGAAAGATTTGGTTATATCTTCCAGAAGTCAAAATACCATGACCTTCTAGAGGATGCAATTAAGGCTCTTTTCCTTAAGGGAATTTCAGAAGAATATTTAGAGATGCTTAACCTGATGGCATCATGTGACATATCTCATAAACCTTTTGCTAAAATATGTGAAATGTGTAAAAAATACTCAAGGAGTAGAGCCAAAATAGGAAAGAATGTTCGGGACCCTTACAACATGATCTTAAAACCAGTTAGTTCAGGTGGTATTACGAGAGAAAAGATAGGTAACCTTTTAGAAAACTTTAAGACTGGCATCTTAAGCACAATAGGTTCCCAGTTGAATACCCTTAAACTCAAAAAGAGAGAGGAGGAGGAAAATGCAGCAATGAGCATATATTGCCCAAGATGCAGGAGGAAGCATTCCTCAAGGGAGTGCCCATTAGATAACATTTCAGTTTATGGCTTCTGTACAGAAGACCATGTGACTGAAAAATGTCCATCATTGCTCGGTTTATTAGACATCTATAGGAGTGGAGATCCTGGGGATTCTTCTTATTCACCTAGGAGGCCATGGCAGCCTAGGAATCAACCCACATACCTGAATCTACAGTCTCAAGTTCCACCCTATTACCAACAACAACAATGGAACTCACCAGGTTTGAAAAATGGGTCTACGCAGTACCAACATCCTTGGATTCAAGGATGGAGGGGAGGACACAACCAATGAAACCCTCAAGCTCCACCTATCCCTATTTCCAACCATCCTTATCCTCAGTTCTCATCAAACACTCTGCAACTTTTGCCAGGTTTTGTTCCACCACCCTTACCTCCTATTCCACAACAACAAATGATACAGTTTCAAAATGAAAGATCCACGAAACCAACACTATTACCGGCACAACCAGTGTCAAACCACAATAATAAGCCCCCTCAACCTCTTAATAGTGTTGAGATGCAGGCCTTCCCGACATATGTTATTAGTCTTGTTCCATTACAAGAAATTCAACTAAAATCGATAAACTTTTTGGAGAGGAAGAGACCCTCGGTAGTGATCTAGGAAGAAGAAGAAGAAGAAGAAACCACCAAACAACCCATGCATGACACTAGGTGGGAATATGTTATTACCCTAAAGAATTGATAACCCAATATTCCCCAAAATGAACCTTCACAAATTACGAAGGTCCCTCCTTATCCAGACTGATTGGTAATCGAGAAACCTACCACCCGACCGGAATTTGACATTTTGAATGAATTGAAAAATATTTGTGTCAAGATTCCTCTACTTCAAGCCATTAAAGACATTCCAATATATAGTAAGGTAGTCAAAGAATTGTGTATTAAGAAGCTAGGTAGGAAGAAAAAGGACCCTCCTACAGTACATTTTGTAGGAGGTCTTTTCGAGTACATATCAGAGTAGCCAAAGCTAGCAAAATATGGGAATCCAGAAAACCCCGTAGTGACCATAACCATTAATGAGGTCTCCATTGGAAACACTCTCGTAGATCTAGGGGAAACCATCAATGTTATGACTGCTACTACCTTGGAACAATTATAGTTACAACCTCTTCTTCAGCCTACCCCAACCATTTTGGAATTAGCAGATAAGACTAGGGTTATACTTGAAGGGATTTTAGATGATGTCATGGTTACTTTAGCCTCGTGGGAGTACCTAGTAGATATCCTTGTCATTCATTCAAAGGATCCTTCCAGAGGTCGTCTCGTTATCTTGGGAAGACCTTGGCTAGCCACAAACAATGCATTTATTGGTTGTAGAGAAGGAGAAATGACCATATCGAATGGTATCTCTATCCAAAATCTCACCATTTACCCTCCAGCTCAACCTATTATGGAGAATCTATGGTGGCTTGAATGTCCATACAAGAATGAGGACTGGGAATAACTTGTATTTCCAAGTGACCATGCATGGGAACTTCAGGAGCACATGACAGAAAATGTGCTAAACCAATTCATTTATGCTATCACATGTGTGGATTTTCCATAGTCTTTTCCCCAATTTGAGTACATGTTTGGGGAATAATTTCAAGAACAATTGGATCCATCCATTTTGTCTTCAACATCTTTTATTTTCGAGATAGATGAGTCTGCCATGTCTTATACTATGCCCTACGAGATTAGTCCAGGGAAGTTTTCACATATAAACTCTAGGCTAGATGCAGACCAACAAAAATAGTTAGTAGATATCCTTAAAGATCAATCAGGAGAATTTTCCTGGGAATACATGGACATGAAGGGTGTACACCCTGACACATGCATCCATCACATATATACCCAAGGGGAAGTGACACATATTAGGCAACCCTAGAGAAGGATAAACCCAACACTCAAATACATAATCGAGGAGATTCAAAAGTTGTTAAATGTCGGATTTATCTATCCCATCTCCGATAGTAAGTGGGTATCCCCAGTTGTAGTTGTTCCAAAGAAAGTGACTGGGAAATGGAGAATTTGTGTTTATTTTCAGGAACTCAACAAGGCCACTCTGAAAGACTACTTTCCTCTCCCTTTCATTGATCAGGTTCTAGATACCTTGTTTGGAAAGAAGTATTTATCCTTTCTATATGGGTACAGTGGGTACAACCAGATTCTTATTGCACCCGAGGAGTAGGATAAAAATACATTTACTTGTCCTTGGGGCACCTATGCCTATAGGGTCTTACCATTTGGATTGTGTAATGACACTACCACTTTTAAACAAGCAATATTATGGATATTTGTTGATATTATTCATGATTGTGTGGAGGTATACATGGATGACATCACAGTCTATGGCAACACTTACCAGGAAGCCTTAGACAACTTAGAAAAATTCCTCATCAGATGCCAGGAAATGAACCTATCTCTAAGCCATGAAAAATGAAAAATGTTGTTAACTGAAGGAGTGGTTCTAGGACATCATGTTTCATCTGAAGGAATAAAATTTGATCCTGCAAAGATTGAGGTCATTGTTAGACTTCCACCCCCAAGACTCAGAAAGAGGTGAGAATCTTTCTTGGACATGCCGGATATTACTGACGGTTTATTGAAAATTTTACAAAGATTGTTGCACCTATGTTTGGATTATTAATAAAAGACGTTAACTTCGTTTGGACTGAGCAGTGTCAAACTGCCTTTGAAACCCTGAAAGATAAGCTATCTGTGGCACCAGTTATTAGAGGGAATAATTGGACTCTCCCATTTCATATATCCACTGATGCCTCCGACACTACAATATGAGGGGTATTAAGGAAGAAAGGGCACCAACAATCCTATTCTATTTATTTTGTAAGCAAGAACTTATCCCCTGCCGAGTTGAACTACACGGTCACTGAGAAAGAGTTCTTGGCAGTTGTTCATGCTATTAACAAGTTTTGCCATTACATTATAGGTTATGAAGTATTTGTACATACTGATCACTCCACCATTAGGTTTCTCATGAAAAAACCTATAACTAATGGTCAAGTGACTAGGTGTCTTTTGTTATTGCAACAATTTAACATCACTGTGCTTGACCAACCTGGAAAGGATAATGTAGTAGTCGACTTTATTTCCCACATAAAGAAAAAGGATGATGATATCTCTGTAGATGACAGTTTCCTAGATGAGCACCTCTTTTCCCTTTCTGTCAATACCCCATGGTTTGTGGATATGGAAAATTATCTGGCCACTAGGAAGTTATCATCTCATTTGTCACCTCATGAAAAGCGGAAAATTATTACACAGAGAGATAATTACTCTTGGGTTGGTCATGATCTTTTTCGTACAGGTCCTGATTTGATTATTCGTAGATGTGTCCAAGAGGATGAGGTACCTGAAATACTACGAAGTTTTCATGATGGAGCATGTGGTGGCCATTTCTATGACAAACACACAACATATATGGTATTACATTTAGGTTACTATTGGCCTAGAATTTTCAAAGATGTTGCCAAGTATGTGAGAAGTTGTGATAATTTCCAAAGGATAGGAAGACCTATGTCATATGACGAAATACCTTTGCAAGCCTAAGTTATGATAGAAACCTTTGAAAAATGGGCCCTCGACTTTGTAGGACCAATTTCACCCATGTCCCATAGGAAGAACTATATTTTGGTTTGTACGGACTATGTCACCAAATGGGTAGAGGCAAAATCCCTATTCAGGGCTACAAAAAATTTTGTTGTCAAATTTATCTATGAAAACATATTTACCCGCTTTGGTGTCCCTCATGAAATTATTACTGACCAAGGCACTCAATTTACTTCCAAGATGTTGAAAGAACTAACAAAGAAATATGGGATTAAACACCGTAAATCTTCTTTATACCACCCGCAAGCCAATGGTCAGGTAGAATCCACAAACAAAGTTCTAGAAGCCATCTTGACCAAGACTGTTCAGTTACATCACCAGGATTGGGCTGATAGGCTCCCAGAGGCTTTGTGGGCATATCGGACCACCTGGAGAAATACCACTGGGCATACCCCTTATGAGCTAGTGTATGGGAAACAAGTACTTTTACCTATAGAATTCCAGGTAAGGACCTTCCATATTTCCGTAGAATTAGGATTGAACCTGGATGAGGCTCAGAAAAAACTAGCCCTGCAATTGAATGAATTGGATGAAATCAGGCAAGATGCCAGCCAACAGACGATATTAGTCCAAAAACAGAGGAGCAAGAGGCATGACAAGTTTTTTAAAAAGAAGCACTTCCAGCCTGGTGATTGGGCTCTATTGTTTGATTCCCAATTCAAAACCTTCAAAGTAAAACTTACCACCCATTGGTTGGGCCCTTATGAGGTAGACACTGTATATGACAATGGAGCTGTAAAAATTAAAACAATTGACGATGGACAAGTCTCCTTTGTGGTAAATGGACATCGACTTAAATTTTATCATAAGCCCAATTCCAAAGAGGATTTTCTATAGGTCGTGACAGCTGACAAGGCATTAGCCTTAGTAAATGGGGAAGTCCCCCCTTGTTCTTGAATTTTTTTTCTGAATTTCCTACTGTACATGTGTAAATAGTTTTTGAATTTTGTTAATAAGGCAACTCTAGAGGTTTCTATAAGTAATTATTTCACCGAGAGTACGCATTTTCAAGTATATTTCTTCAAAATATTGTTATACTTGAATTTTGTTTCTGCTAAAGCATCAAATGAATATTGACTTACTGTAGTTAGCCATGTTTTTGCAAAAAAATCTCATTTTTAAGGCATTCTAAAGTAGTTTCTCTTGAAACTCTTCACCACTGTATAAGGAAGTGATACCATAACTATCAAGCCTAGAGGTCTCTCGTACAGTTTTTCCAAGAAACCCGAGTAAGTGAGTCAAGTGTCTTTATCAAAGAGTAACAAGGAGGTCTAATTAACAGTTAGCCATGGAAACATCACAATAAATACAAAGGAAGAAAGTGAGTTGAGACTAGAAATACCTTTTTGTTCTTTCTCAATGGTACCATCCACTACACACTAAATAGCTTGATTATATCCATAGATAATTTTAGGGGCTAAATTTCACAAATGAGCTAATTTTCCATGGTTTTTCCCCAAAACAAATTCGCTAATTTCCATTTTTTCTAAAAATGATTCACCCAAATTCCAAAGAATAATTTTCTTTTACCTTACAAATCATCAAAACCTTATAGAAACTATATAAAATCCTTAGAAATTTGAATATTTTTACAAAACTATCGCCAAACATTTTATATTTTTCATATTAAGTATTAGTAATATTAGCCCATGTTTCTACATTCTAATATAAATTTCCAACCTTAAAATCATCCTTGATTATATCATATCTTTAGATAGGCCACGTCCTCTTAAGTACCCCTTACATTAGGACAACCACTAAAAAATATAACAGAAAGTCATCCTCTAACATAAATACCATCCCAAGTAAAAAAAAAAAAAAGAAAAAAAAAAGTTGTTTTCAGAGCTGTCCACCCATCTTCTTGCATAAGCAATCTTATATTAAAATATTAAAATATGGAGGGCCAGTCTCTGAGGTTTTAAGAGGCTAATCCATCGAGATATTGAACAGGTCTGCTAGCAGCGGGTACCGGCCTATGGTATGACTAGGTAAACCCGTCGGAGTACTGAACAAGCTTGCTGGAAGCGGGGCATTCTACCTAGAGAGGATGGTAACCTGACAAAAATAAATAATAACTCTAAACTTGTCCTGATGTATGACATTACTTGCAAACAAAGATGACATGAAGTATGCATGGTTAAACTAAGGTTAATAAACTCTATAGACTTTCCATTGGGAAATAACTCTAAGACTGTCTTGAAACTCTCTTTCCTACCTCTTCTTATCTATATATAGGATCTCTTATCCTATAGGTGGGGCCATCTTCTAACTGTCTCATCAGACCGAGCTGTGAAATTTTATCTTTACACTTGACATACTATAAATCTTCAGCTATTGGGGGATACTAACTAGCTTCCTATACCTTTTGATTGTGAGGTGTCACAATACATAGGTGTGGGGGAGGGGTTCACGAGCTGACAAATGATCATTGCCTAGAGAAATAAGTCTTTGCAAGAGTTTTTTTATTACTTCTATGATACGGGTTATTACATTGATAGTCATGTTATTTTTTGAAATGCTTAACTCCTATGCACTATAAATTACTGAACACATACTTAACAGACCACTCTTTATCGGTTTATCTTTTCATTACAAGATGCATATTGTAGGTTTGACAATACATATTTTAAGCTTGCTATAACCCGATCATTGTAGGTTTTTGACATTATATGTCATATACAAGAAGATTGGGTGAGCATGGAGCATATTGCCTCTGCTCATTAACCACTGTGGTTCTAAAAAACACTTCAAAGTTGCAGGCTATCCATTATAAGAGGTGAAAATACACTTAACACATAGGTACCAGATGAAGTATCGTATGAGGTATCGGATGAGGTGTCGTATGAGATGTCATTTGAAGTGTCGAACGAAGTGTCATACACACTAGTAATTGTCCTAGATTCTAGGTAACCAGAACTCAATCATTCAATTGAATTGGTTTCAGGCATTGATTAAATATGCTTCATATGTTTATGATCAAATTTCCAAGTCAACAAACTTGGACATTGATCTAACCATGCACTACTACATTTCCCCAAAGATTTCCATCGAATTTGAATTTCCCACACATGGCAGCTTGCATGCACATGTGGGAAATGTACTCCACCATAAGAGCATCCAAAATCAGGCTGGTCACTCTATTATCTCACTTGCCCTTTCCAATTGCTCTCCTCTGCATTAAGAAATCGTGCCCAACCTCTTTCAGCTCATTCTCTGTCCAAAAATGCATTCGTCCTGTGTTAAATCCATGCCACTGTTTGGCTCAATTTCGCCCTTGCTTGATGAATTCCACCTCTTTCACAATGCCCAGGAGATACGAACCCTCCTCCTATGTAGACTTGTTTTCCATTCCCAAATTTTCACAGTGTAGATAAGTGTTTTTGCATGTTGGCTAGGGTCCATTTCTGTCTAGCTTGCAGGGCCATGATGACGGCCTCTCTATGAAATTTGTAGTTGGTTTCGATGGTAAGACAACACATGTAGGGTCTCTCACCTTTGAAGTCATAGAAGAGTCCATTCCTTCTGCAAAAACGCTCCCAAGAATGGGAGATTGCTGGTTAAAAAACCACCAATTGTTGTGCTCAAGTTATAATAGGGTGTTTAAGCCCGAATTCGAGAGCATTTCTAGAGGAAAAGGGTATGCTAAGGAGTGGATAAAGGAAGAATTGTTCAATCCCCTTATCATCATCACAAGGTTAATTGCATGTGAAGGTAGATACTCTACTATCAAAGCTTGTCATTTTAGATTGCTGACTCATTTTCTATTCAACAAACCCTTGAACTTCCCCTTCTATTTTCTCAAAATCTTGGAGAAGATGTCCTCTCAAGTGAGAAAAAATGTGACTAATCCCGACAACAGTCTCTTCCACCATGTCTTGATTAGGCTCCTTGTTCTATCCAAGTTAGAGAAATAGGGGAAAAATTGGGATGCCTTTATCTACCAATTTGCAAACCCTCACTTGACAGTTAAGACCAACAAAAAGCCACTTAGCCTAAAAACTATCTCTCCATCCAAGCCTCGCTCTCCAAGAACTCCAAACTCCCTTGCACAAACCCTCTCTTTGCCATAACAATACCAAAATCTTTTTGACATCCCCACTTCTTCATCGGATAAAAAGAACAAGAGAAAAGACCAAAAGAAGCCCATTGTTGACCCCCCAATGCCTTCACTCTCTCTTGATCCTACACCTAAAAATTATCAAGAAGTAATGAAACAAGAATTTCCCATCATTCCTACAAACAAGAGGGGAGCCAATTGATTTGGTAAAGGACCCTTTTGGAAGAGTACCTGGAACACAAGAATCAATCCTTATGAAAAACCTCCACCTGCTTCGGATCCCATCCAAGTGTCCTTCGACCTTGAGAGCCCTCATAAGAAACTTAGGGAAGTTTTTGTTGATGGATTAGAGCCACTAAGGAAAACAAAATCAGAACCTACCTCACCTTACAGATCTCCCATCACTCCTACTTCACCCATGCTCAATCTAGATCCTAAAATTGATAGATTGTCCACATCCCTCCAAGGATCTAAGCCTTCCTCGGAGATCACCGATTCTGTCCCAACCATAGAGCAACGACAAAAAGAAAACCATCATCTTCTCAAATAGTTGGAAGAGAGGAAGACAATAGATGTACACCTTTATCATGAAAATGCATTCCTTCAGGCAAAGGTCAACTCCCTTCAGTGATTGGTCAATGAGATGACCAAATCTAACTGCAGCCTTAGAGCACAGCTGAAGCAACACAAGAGGCACAAGGATAAGTCTACGCAACAAGAAGGAGAGGCTTCCAAAGCTAATCCTCCTCAACAAGCCTAGTTCCGAGGGGTAACTTATTTTTGTTTGCAGTGGGACCTGCAAAGTCATAGTTGTGGGAGTAATGTTGGGCCCGAGATATGATCATTTTTATGACAGTTCTTATACACTTTTGTCACATGTACATATGTGTTTTTCACGTTTTGAAAGATCTTTTTGAAGATTTTTATGATAAAACGGTATGATTTCCATAAGGTATGTGTAACTCATATTTAATGATTGTATCAAGTATAATCCATCATGTTTTTATGCTTCCAAGAGTTAATTCATGTTTTTCTGATGCTACAGGGAAAAATGCACCATGTTACGAGTTCTGGCACTTGATCCGGCACTCATTCCAACACTCGTTCTGGTACCTGATCTGGCACTCATTCCAGCACTCAGTATTGCAAAAAAATGCAGGGTGAATTGGCGATTAAGGTATTGGTGGTCAATGATGGGAAAATCTGGCACATAGGTTTTCTTCATGATTGCTGCCTCCAGCTACTAAGCTCTAGACAACTTAGTTTTAGTTGTCCAAAGAAGGCGATTATTGGCTTGCTCTGTTTTGTCAGTTAGGGCATCATTTATTGTAATTTGCTGAAATTAGAAGTGGTTTGACCCTCCTGTGGTCGACCACTTGGGTTGTAAGCTTATAAATACTGATAGGATGGTCAGAAGATTGTTAACCAAGTAGAAGAGCCATTTGATTAGAGACAAAATTGTGTTTCTCTGTTTTATTATTTTACATTGCCATAATGGTGCCAGAACTGCGTTTTCAATATTTCATGGTGAATTCACCTTGTTAAGTTTGTGGTGTGCTTGTAGGAGGTAGCCACGACTTGCTGAGGGGCCCACCAAAAGTCTGGTGATTGTTCTTATGTCTATTTATGCAATTATTAATTTAATTACTCTTTCTTATTTTCTGTACATGTATATTTTTATTTAGTTAATTAATTTGTTGTAGATTAATTGTCTTGCTTTTGTTTTCCAGGTTAGATGATGATATATATTAGCATGCACTGATTTTGTAGATTAGGAACATGCTTGCAAGTCTCTATACTAACCCTGTGTGCAATTAGAAAGTCTCTCTCTCTTAATACTAACCCCATATGCAATTAGATTATGCTTTCTTTTATGATTTTATAGTTAAGCTTAAAACAAGTTTTTAATTAGATAGAGCAGAGTTTTTAATTTGGATTTTCTTTTGACAAGGATTGATGGATGGGTAGAGTTAATTTCAGTTTTTTATTATAGTTTGTTTATTTCAGTTTTATTTAGATTTCATTTAATTAGTTGTTGGTTAATATAGATTGTTAATTTACTTTTTAATATCAGTTTTTAATTTATGTTTTTAATTATTTCCTTATTGCAGTTTGAATGATTAGAGTAGACATAGCATAGTTTTCTTTTACACAATTTCCTTTCATAGATTAAAATGCGATTAAATTTCTTAGTTAAATAATGATGATATTGTTATGTTGTTGATGGTTTATACATGAATATGTAGGGTATTTAACATTATTTTTATCATGGCTAAGTTTTCATTGGATTGTTTACTCCACACCTTTCATATTGCCATCGAGATTAGTGTTGAGCTTATACCATTGGAATTGTCCTTTGTTGTCAAGTGCCATCAAGATATTATCCGACATCGAAGACATCCACACAACCACCAACATTATATTTGAATTGTCATAGGTTAAAGAATAGTTTTCCTACTTTCATAGATATAGTTTCTTGCTTTCATAGCTTAGAAAATAGTCTTATTTGTTGTTGTACAATAGATAGACTTTGCTTTAATAGATTAGATAGTAGTTTTCTTATCATAGATTAAGAATTAGTTGTTAATATTTCTTGATTTCAATAGAATAGATTTCCTTTCATGCATTGCATTGAGCATTTAGTCCAGTTGCCACTTAGATTTCCTGTCACACATTAGAAATAGTTTTGCAATAAGAATTTAGTCCACTTGCCTCTTAGGCTAGATAGTTGTTCAATGAAAAGTTTTACTTTGATTGCTTTCAGTAGTTAGTTTCCTTTGCTTACTTGTATTTTTATTTAGTAGGTTAGTTATGTTCTTTTGCTTACTTGTCTTTTGCTTTAGTAGGTTAGTTAGTTGCCTTTGATTGCTTGTCTATTTGCTTTAATAGGTTAGATAGGTTATTTTTCTTACTTTCTTATTTATTTGCTTTCATAGGGTAGTTTCTCATTAAATGTAGGTTGGCAAGTTAAAGAAGTTTGCTTTTGTCATTTTCTTATTATGCTTAGTAGTTTTCTTTTTCTTATTGTTAAATTAGTTTTCTTTACATAGATTTTTCATTTTCTTTATTAGGAACTATCCATCGACCCTTGGCCCAAAAGTACTTAGGTTACCCAATTTCATTTTGCTTAGTAGGGTTTTCTCACTAGATATATTTGCTTGAGTAGATTAGCCTTAGATAGTTGCCTTCCTTAGTAAGATTATACTCCTACCAGCCTTCTACCTTTGGCATATATTTTTCTACAACTCTAAGTTTACTTACCCCGGGTTGACAATTTAATTGATGGTTTTTATTGTTTCTTTAGTACATATACAACACCCATCAGTCACATTCATGCATATGGAATTTTGTTGATCTAGATTTATAAATGGAATGAAATGGAATACATATGTATAGAAAATAAATACACAGAGATACAATAAAAATTGACTTCTATTAATAAAGAGAATATGCTGAAATTATAAAAATGCAGATTGAAAAAAACTGGCTCGAATGGTGGCGGCTTATCTCTGAGAAGAGATGTGATGGATACACTCATTCACAAGTCCTTTTTAACATAAAGAATAAATGAGAAAACCCTAAACATATAAAATCATAACCTTAGTAGATGAAGTACCAAAAATCATGAGGGTCCCGATGGGTTAAGTTGGTACATCAACTTCTCGTGGTTGTAACTTTTGCATACAATATCCATTTTAGGCACACGATAGCTCGTTAGAAAGAACTATTTGAGGAATACACATCTTTTTGTCACACTCTTTCTAATCCTTATAGTGTGACTCTACCACACCCAAAAAATGTTGTTTAGGGCCTCAAAACAACCCTAGAAGTTTAGGACCCAAAAAACTAGGAAAAACTTACCAAAATGAAAATTTTTCTTTGAGCCAGTGGAGTAGGTGGGTAGCCATCGATATCAACTTAGATCAGTCCTCCCCCCTTAGGAAGAAATGATATCCATTTCATTGAGTTCCCCCATCATATGGGGAAAATGTTTTTGAACTTAGCCCTAGGTGAACCACTTGCATTGGTGCAGGAGCTTCCCTGATTTGACAACCTGATAAATTTAGATCCTATGTTGTCAAGTTCCCTTAATAAGAGTGTCCCTGATATGATCAATGGATTCTTTTTCCATGTAGTCAGGGTTGAGATTTGTCGGTGTAAACTTCAGTTCGATCTATGATGTGTCCACTAATGGTGGGAAGTATGGTCGAAGGAGGTCCACATTGAACACGAGGTGTAGACCAAGGAAGGGGGGAATACTGAGCTCAAAAGCATTGTCACCCACAACCTTTGTGATGGTGTAAGTTCCATAGAGAAGTGGTCAAATATTTCTATGGGGTCCTGTAAGGCACTCTTTATGCAAATGAAACCATACCTTGTCTCCCACCTAAAACTTGTGCGGCATCGTATGTTGATCATGTAGTTGTTTGTACTTAGCATTGGATTTCTATAAAATATCATAAACTTGTTGTTGGATGTGCCGAGTTGGTTCACTAAATTATGATCCAGATTTTATGAGCATAAAGAAATTAATAGATTATTATCAAAATATGCTTAACATAGAATAACAGATATACAGTAAAACTGGTTTCTATTCAATAATGAAATAAGATAAAACTATAAAATGTAGAGGAAAACAAGCTTGCTAGAATGGTGGTGGCTTATCTCTGAGAAGAGATGTGACGACTACGCTCATTCACTAGAAGATGACTACAATGAGTCTCTGAAGGCCTTTTTAAAATAAACAGGAATGTCAAAAACCCTAGACATAAAAAAACCTAACCCTAAGAGATGAAGCACCAAAAGTCATGTGGGCCCCGTTTGGGTAAGTTAGTACATCAAATTCCCAGGGTCGTAACTTTTGCATACAATCTTTGTTTTAGGTGCACGATAGCCCGTTGGAAAATTCTGTCCAAGGAATATGCATGTTTCCATCATAATCTAAATTGATGTATAGTTTTACTGTGGTGATCCATAAAAATGTTGTTTAGGCTTTCAAAATAGCCCGGGAAGTCAGGGACCTGAAAACTAGGAAAAAACTACCAAACTAGAAAACATCCAAAATGAGCCAGTTGGAATAGGTGGGAGGCAAATGAAATCCATTTGGATCAATCCTTCCCCCTTAGTAATCAATGGTATCCATTGCGTTGAGTGCCCCCATCATATGAGGAAATTTCTGCTGAAGTTTTCCCTGGGTGAGCCACTTGCCTTGGTGCAGGAGTTTCCCTGCTTTGAAAAATTGATAAAGATGGATCCTTTGCTGGCAAGTGCCCTTGAATTTTGTTTCCACAATATGATCACTGGATTCCTTTTTTATGCAATTGGGGTTGAGCTCTATTGGTGTGAGTTGTTCTAATATCTCTGAGGTGTCCAATAATGGTAGGAAATAAGGGAGAAGGAGATCCACATTGAACACTGGGTGCGGGCCAAGGAAAGGAGGAATGTTGAACTCATAATAATTATCACCCATAGCCTTGGTGATGGTGTATGACCCATAACAGAGTGGGAGAATCCTATGATGGGGTAATATAAGGCGTTTTTTCTGTAAGTGCAACAAAACTTTGTCGACCACCTGAAACTTATGTGGCACCCGATGTTGGCCATGGCATTGCTTATATTTGTCATTGGACTTCTATAGGATATCCTCAACCTACTGGAAGGTGCGTTGGATCCGATCAATGAACCAGGTGGATTTTTCATCTTCAGTTGGAGAAATATATGATTCGGCCAAGGTGACTGCAAGGGGTAGTGAATCATCTATGGGAACCAATGGTTGGAATCCCAACCCCACCTAAAAGGAGTTGTGGACGGTTGAGCTATGAAAGGTTGGTTTGTAGCTATGTTGAACATAGGGAAGCATCTCATCCCATATGAAAGGGTGCTTGGAATTATACACACATAGGATATGCACGATATTTTGATTTACAACCTCGTTTTAGTCGTCTTTCTGGGGGTGGAAGGACGTGGATTTGGTGAGCTTGGTGTCCAACAGTGACCAGAGGCTCGACCAGAATGTGTTGATAAATTGATTGTCCCAATCTGAGACAATTGGTTGTGGTATTCCAAAATGAACCTAGACTCATTCAAAGAATATCTTGGTAGTGGCCTCTGATGTGATGCTCTTCTTTGAGGCAGCCAGAATCTCCATCTTAGAAAACTGATCAACAACCACAAAAACATAGTCATTTCCCCACTTGGTGGATGGGAGGCCTAAAATGTATTCCATTGAGATGGATTCCCATGGCCTGTTAGGAATAGGAAGAGGGGTGTACAAGCCATGTTTCTTAGTGGTCTATTTGGCAATAATGAAGGCAATGTAGGATTTGATATACTTGTTGACCTCATGTCGAAGTTTCAGCTATTAGAAATGTTTTTGCAACATTGCCAGTTTATTTTCGATGTCGAAGTGTCCTACCACCCGACTGTATTGGGATTCCCAAATCATCTTCGCTCACTCACTTGATGGAAGGTAGATATGGCCTAGAAAGCACAACAACACATCCTAAATATGGAAATTAGCGACAACTGTGTTTGTGCCCAACATTTGGTAGGTGGCAGCGAAGTTTGCGTCTGTCTCATAGAGTAGGGTCCATCCAGAGGTCTCATGGCCATAAGATTCTAGCACTGTTGTGAGTGTCGTGACTGGTGGTCTGTTGAGGCAATCAACAATGCAGTTGGTTCTTCCTATTTTATACTTGATGTTGAGGTGGAATTTCTGCAAGTATGTGGACCACTTCTGATGGCCGTCATTTTGCAATTTTCCTTGTGTCTGCATGAACTAGAATGTAAGGTAGCTAGAGAGATAGTGGGGGGGCCTAGAGGGACCATAGTGATAATAGTGGAGGCCATTCAATGTAAGGTGGACTAAGTCCACTATATTATTAAATAAGGCCCACTATGGTAGTTAGATATAATAAATGGGTAGTTAGATATAATAAATGCAAGAGGCAGTGACCCCGCATAGTGAGCACTAGTGAATGGGGCCAACATTGAAATTTATTCAATATGTGTCTGTATGCATTTTAATTTGACATGGTTGGACTAGACACATGCCTTGACAATATGGGAGGGTTTCAAGACTCAAGGATGTTTGATGTCCCAACCACATAATATTTGAGATCGTCGATGTTTGCAACAATGTTCATAATGGGGCATCTCATATTTGTCAAATGCCGTTGTTTTCATCTGTAGAATATTTGTTGGAACTCTCTTGAAATGTCATGGAACTTCCAATTCAACCACCACAAATGTTATGCACCGATCCCACATAGTGAGAACTAGTGAATGGGGCCAACATTGAGATTTCTTCAATATGTGCCTGTATGCATCGAAATTTGGCATGGTTAGAATAGACACATGCCTTGACGATATGGGAGGGTTTCAAGATTCAAGGATGTATGATGTCCAGACCACATAATCTTTGAGATCGTCCATGTTTGCAACAACGTTCATAATGGGTGTCTCATTGTCAAATGTTGTTGTTTCCATCTGTAGAATCTTTGTTGGAACTCTCTTGAAATGTCATGGAAATTCCAATTCAACCACCAAAAATGTCATGCACTGACCCTGCATAGTGAGCAGTGAATGGGGCCAATGTTGAAATTTCTTCAATATGTGCCTGTATGCATCGAAATTTGACATGGTTAGACTAGACACATGCCTTGACGGCATGGGAGGGTTTCAAGACTCAAGGATGTATGATGTCATATAGAAACATTTTGAAAACATTTCAACGTTGGCCCCATTCACAGGCCATCGTTTCCCATCATGTACTCTATCCCTAGTACAATGTATTTTAATAGTTGTTTCCTTTAAAACTCGACCGATCATAAAATTAAAATGAAACAAGAAGAGCCCTAGTACAATGTATTTTAATAGTTGTACTCTAGCCGAGAAGACCCGCAAACCCTTTTTGCAGTGTCGTTATTATAGAAAACTTGTTGCAACATTCGTAAAATGCAACATATTTATAGATTTTATAACATCGCAATTCTGATGATCATTGACCAAATCAAAGTTGACTTGGTCAAAATACTAGGTGATCGTTGGAGGGGGAAAACCTAGTTTCCACAACATCGCAACTGCAACCACTATCTTCACAAACGTGGCAAGAGAGAAGATTATGTCACAAACGTGGAAAGAGGGATGACTATGTGGCAAACATGGCAAGAGAGACGACAATGTGGCAACAAAGACGACAATGTGGCAAGACAGATGTCAACGTGGCAACAGTGACGTTATCGGGAAATATGATTTTTTTTTTTTAAATTTCCTCTATTTTTTGACAGTATGGCCAATTTTGTCCATAACGTCGCAAATAGAACGTCGAAATTTTTACAATATGTACTAGTGACTGCAATGGATTATCATCAGTGTGGATGAATGTCTCCTTCCCAAGAATGTAATGTCTCCACTAGCAGTAGGCTTGCACAATCAAGTACATTTCTTTTTCGTAAGTAGGCTACTTAGGAGAAACATCTAATAGTGTCTCACTATGATAGGCCACAGGGTGGCCATGCTGAGTGAGAGAAAATCCCACAACATAGTCTAAAGCATTTGTCTCGATATCAAAGGGTTTTTGTAGGTCCTGTAGTGAAAGTACCGGGGTTGAGCACAAGCGCTGCTTCAAATAATCAAACTCTTTTTGTTAGGACCATACCCACACAAGATTTTCCTTACCACCACCCCTGGTTACTTGGTTGAGGTTCCATGCAATATGGGAGAATCCCAACATGAACATGTGGTAGAAATTGGCAAGGCCCAAGAATATCTGAAGCTCAGTGAGTGTGGTTGGGGTTGGTCAGTCACGGATGACTTGGATCTTGGATGGATCCACATGTATGCCATGTTGATCAATGATGTATCCCAAGTAATGGACCATGTCCATGCCGAAGGAGCATTTTTCCAAGTTGGCATATACCTTGTGCTGTCGCAGGGTGTGCAAAACCTACTGAATATGCTGCAAGTGTTTTTACCAAGTCTTGATGTAAATGAGGATGTCATATAGATACACCACTACAAAATTATTGGTGAATGGCCACAAGATATAGTCCATCATCCTCATGAAAGTGCTTGGAGAATTTTTCAAACCAAAGGGCATGACCAACCATTCAAAAAGACATCCCTTTGACTTAAAGGCGATCTTCCATAGATCTGTCTATTCTATAGGTACCTGGTGGTAGCTAGACTTCAGATCAATATTACTGAAGTATTTGGCCCCCATGAGTTGATCAAAGAGGTCGTCGATTCAGGGAATCAGGTATTGATTTATGACTGTGATTTTATTCAAGGCTCGGTAATTAATGCAGAGTCGCCAGGTTCCATCTTTCTTTTGTACCAGCATGATTGGGCTCCCGCAAGGCGATGAGCTAGGAAAGATGTGCCCCTTTTGGAGAATTTCTTGGATTTTCCACTTGATCTCCTCATTCTCTAACAGAGAGCGGTGATAGACTAGCCCATTTGGAAGTAGTGCATCAGGAGTAAGATCGATGGGGTGCTTGGCCTGATAGTGCAGAGGTACCCTGGTAGGTGCAGAGAATATATCTGAGTATTCTTCCATGACCTTATCCATTTATTTCTTCTGTGTGGAGAGGTCAGTTGTAGAGACCCTATATGTGGTTGCGATCTTTCACTCATTCTGAGAGAAAATCATCAATAAGACAAACTTCCCCATCTGAGATATGACCTTCCTACATTGATTGACAGAGATCAAGGAAATAGCACTAGGTGGGACTACCTTGGGTATCTTGTACAATTTCTAGTTCAAAGTAATAATAACATTGCGAGGCCTAGACTCATATACAACATGACATTTCCATAAATATGGTCATACCAAAAGAACATTACAAACTTTGAGAGGGGAAACATCACACAATACCTCTTCTTTGAAGAGCTTGATGCCATATGACATGAGACATTGTTGGCTGACGCAGATGTCACTTCCTTGGCAGAGCCATCTAATGGTTTATTGTTGTAGGTGTGATATTTTCGTCAGGGTGAGTCTCTTGACAACCTCTGCTGAGATGAGGTTCTTCTGGCTACCGCTATCAATGATGAAGTGCAGTGGGGTACCCTTCACCCACATCTGTGAATGAAAAAGGTGTTCGTCTTCCTCTTTCTCATCGTTTTCACTGGGCTGGATCTTGGTGGAAACAACGGTACCATTGGGCTTTTCATCAATGATATGCATCCCCCTTTCTGGTTCTGACTTGGAATCGGAACCCGCATATGATTCAGAGGCTTTCAACTCAGCCACCAATGACTTCTTTGAGAGACAATCAACAGTGTTATGCCAGGGGATCTTATGGAAGTCACACCATATTTCTGGTGTCCTTATTTTATTGCACCCTAGAATGGTTGTCCTGAGGCTTTCTGTATTTGCTATGTACTTTGTTTTGAGCGTTGGGGCCACCCTTTCCTGTATTTTTCTATGAGGGGTTCCCAGGTCCTAATTTCCACGTCTTTTGTTTGAGCTTCTACTCAATTTTGACGACATATCGGTAGGCCACACCCAAGGAAGAGATGTCTAGAAACTCCATTTAGTCCTAGATGTATCTATGCAGATGTCACTCATAATATTTTATACCCGGATTAGTGCACAAGGTATGGAAAATATTTGTGAACTCAGGCACTGCTTGGTCTCTTTGCTACCACAGTGTGTTCCATTTTGTGTACAGGTCGTCATAACTTCCAATAGGGTAGTATTGTTCCTTAATAGAATCCCTGAAGGACTCCCAGGTGATGACAAATATAAATAATGAGGGTTCCTCTATTTCCTTTTTCTCACAGAAAGTTTCCCACCAATCTTTGACATGGGGAAAGACTTTGAGGAGCATAAAAGTAATATTTTCTCTATTCTAGAAGTGATGGACAAAGAAATACCCTTCTAGCAGATTCACCCATTTGTCTATAGCATCTATGTCTATATGACCTTCAAATATAGGAATATCAAAGTTGATTTATACCTTGAAGGGTGCAACACCACCATTTGAGGAAAATGTGTCACCTGTTGGTAGCCACCAAAGGATTTGCAAAAAACTATCCATCATATCATTCCTCTGTTGCATGAGGGCTTCCTCGAGAAACATTTTGAAGGGATCTCTTGTCTTGTATTCTATCTTTTCTCCCACCATGAGAGGTTTTTTGTGCATGAGACATATTTTTTCCTGAAGAGAAACAAGCTCGAGGCCCAGTTCTTTATACCCTGACCTCATTGGGGACATGCATTAAGAACGACAAGGATCATATCTCTCTAATACCATTGATCCAGATTTTATGAGTAGAATGAAATGAATACAGATTATTATCAAAAGATTATTAACATAGAATAACAAATATACAATAAAATTGGTTTCTATTCAATAAGGAAATAAGTTGAAACTGTAAAATGCAGCGAAAAACAATCTTGCTAGAATGGTGGTGGATTATCTCTAAGAAGAGATGTGATGGATACACTCATTCACTAGCAGATGATAAAAATGAGGCTCTAAAGGAAGTTTTACAATAAGCATGAATTTTAAAAACCCTAGACATCCAAATACGTAACCCTAGGAGATGAAGCACCAAAATTTATGTGGGCCTTGTTTGGGTAATTTAGTACATCAACTTCCCGGGGTCGTAACTTTTGCATACGATATTCGGTTTAGGCACACGATAGGCCATTGGAAAGGTATATACGAGGAATACACATGTTTCCATCAAAATATGACTGCATATACAATCTAACTATAGTGATACCTAAAAACATTGTTTAGGGCCTCAAAACAGCCCCGAAAGTCAGGGACCCGAAAACTAGGAAAAAACTACCAAACTGGAAAAATGTCAAAATGAGCTAGTTGGAATAGGTGGGAGAAAATTGAAATCCATATGGATCAATTAAATTGGTGGATTTTTCGGCCTCAGGTTGAGCATTGGATGGTTCTGTCTATTTGGATGGAAGGGGTAGTGCGACATCAATGGGACACAATGGATGAAATCCCAACCCCACCTGAAAGGGCCTATGGGCAGTTGAGCTATGAAGGGATATTTTATAGTTGTTTTGAATATAAGGGAGAATATCATCCCATGTGCATGTATTTTTCAAGTTGTACATGCATAATATATGCATGATCATTCTGTTGACGAGCTCTTTCGGGCCATTAGTTTGGGGTTGGAAGGCGGTGGATTTTGTGAGATTGGTGTCCAACAGTGACCAGAGGATGGACTAAAATGTATTGAAGAACCTATTGTCCTGGTATGATATGATGGCCTGTGGTATCCAAAGTGTACCCAGACATGTTTGAATAAGATCTTATATGTGGCATCCATTGTGATATTCTTCTTGCAAGCTGTGACGGTGGCCATTTTAGAAAATCGATCAACCACCACAAAAACACAATCATTTCCCTGGTTGGTTTAAGGAAGGTATGACATGTATTCCATCGATATGGATTCCCATGGCCTGTAAAGAGTAGGAATAGGGGTGTATAGGCCTTTCTTCTTAGTGGTTGGTTTGGAAATGGTGCAGACATTGTAGGATCTGATATACTTGATGGCATCCTGTCAAATTTTATTCCAGTAGAAATAATTATGTAGTATTGCCACATTATTTTCCATGAAAAAATGTCATTCCATCCAACTATAGTGAGATTCCCAAATCAACTTCACATGATCTTTTGAAGGAACACAAAAGTGGCCTAGATTGAACAATAGTATGTCATGAATATGAAATTCTGTGAAATTTGCACCTGTTCCTAGCATTTGGTAAGTGTTAGCGAAGTCAGGATCACTTTTGTAGATTTGGGGCCACTCAGATGCCTCATGCCCACAAGAATGGAGCACCGTGGTTAAGGTTGTAACTGGAGGTCAACTAAGGCAGTCAACAACACAATTGGTGCTCCCTATCTTATATTTGATATTGATATGGAACTATTGCAAGTATGTGGACCACTTTTGATAGTAGTCATTCTATAATTTTCCTTGTGTCTTCATGAACTACAAAGGCTTGTGATTGTAAATTCTAACCTTGTACAATATCTACTACAAACTGATATTTAGAAAAGAACAGAAAAGATACAATGGCAAATACAAACATTACACATAGATTTTTCACCTGGAAACCCAAACCGGGGAAACCAACATATATTATATTCATACATTGTGTTACATTGTTTACAATACAATATACATATAGGAGCCAGCGACATCCAAAACCCTAACCCAATGACCTGGATTAGTCCAAAACCCTAATTCCTTAATCGAAAATAGAAAACCATCGGCAAAAAACCATGTGCCGAAAAAACCACCTATATATCATGTGGTCCCGAAAATATGTCGTCCCGAAAAAAAATATTTCGAGGGTGCTGCCCTCGAACCCCCGCATGGGGGCTCCACCCCCCTGTACCCCCCCTCTAACCCCCCTATGCGCCCGGCATAGACGCTTAGACACTACTACTCGTGTAAATAATATAACACATACCCAACATTCTCCCACTTGTTGTTTCCTTTGCACACAGGGGGTTACAGGGTTACATAGTCAACAATCCAAGGCAACAATGCCCATGGATCCTCTACACCAAGAGAACTTCTCAATGCTCATAGATTTTGTTAATGAATCTGCAACATTCTTCAAAGTGTCCACCTTCATTAGTGATACTTTCTTTTCTTCAATCATGTCTCTCACAAAGTGATATTGAACATCAATGT
>ML796327.1:277962-294631 GCA_009831015.1 Picea engelmannii | reverse complement strand
CAAACTGATACATTTATCTTCATCTGAAATTTTAATATCAACAGATACTAAATGACTTACCACAGTATTGAAGGCGTTCAAATGCTCTGCCACCGAGTCTCCATCTCTCATCCTCAAGTTATACAACTTCTTTCTCAGGAATAATTTATTTACCAGGGACTTAGACTGATACAAATTCCCCAACTTTTCCCATAAATCCTTGGTTGTAGCTTCCTCTGACACATTCAGTAATACTGAATTGGAGAGACACGGTCGAATTGTGATATTTGCCTTTCGATCCGTCTTTTTCCAGTCATCTGCAGAAGTTCTTGTAGGTGCAGTACCTGGATCTACTGCGATCCACTGATCTCTGTCCACCAAAAGATATTCTATCTTGAGCTTCCACAGCTCAAAGCTTTTCCCATTAAACTTCTCAATCTTCATCTTCGAATTTCTTGCCATTTCTTTTCACCTGAAAAACAATACCATAGATCTCTCACTGTAACAAGGCTTATCACAGTCCTTAGCCAAACCCTTGACGACAAAGGCGTCCCCCTGAAGCCAATAAATCTCTGATACCAAATGTAAATTCTAACCTCTTACAATATCTACTGCAAACTGATATTCAGAAAAGAACAGAAAAGATACAATGGAAAATACAAACATTACACAGAGATTTTTCACCTGGAAACCCAAACCGGGAAAACCAGCATATATTATATTCATAGATTGTGTTACATTGTTTACAATACAATATACATATAGGAGCCAGCGACATCCAAAACCCTAACCCAATGACCTGGATTAGTCCAAAACCCTAATTCCTTAACCGAAAATAGAAAACCATTGGCAAAAAACCACCTATATATCATGTGGTCCCGGAAATATGTCGTCTCGGAAATATGTCATCCCGGAAATATGTCATCCCGGTAATATGTCATCCCGAAAATATGTCGTCCTGAAAAAAAAAAAATGGGGGCACTGCACCCCCCCTCTAACCCCCCTGTGCGCCTGACACAAATGCTCAAACACTACTACTCATGCAAAGAATATAACACATACCCAACAATGATCAGTGTGGATGATTGTCTCCTTCCCGAGAATGTAGTGCTTCCATTTTCAATGGGGTTGTATGATGGAATACATTTCTTTGTCATAGGTGGGGTACTTATGGACGACATCTAATAGTGTCACTATGATATTTCAATGGATGACCATGCTGAGTGAGAATGCACCCATGACATAGTATGAAACATCAATATCAATCTCAAAAGGTTTTTGTAGATAGGGTAAGGAGAGTACCGGATCTTAGCACAAGAGATGTTTTAAATCACCAAACTCTTGTCATTGTGACTCCCCCCACATGAAATTTTCCTTTCCACCACCCTTGGTCACTTGGTTGAGGGCCCATGCAATATGGGAGAATCCAAACATGAACTTGTGATAGAAGTTGGCAATTCATAAGAAAATTTGAAGACAGTTAGTGTGGTTAGGGCTGGATAATCATGAATGCCTTGTATCTTGGATGGATCTACATACACACCATTCTCATCAACAATGTAGCCCAGGTATTGGACCCTGTTCATGTCAAAGGAACATTTTTTCAAGATAGCATATAGATTGTGTTGTCATAGAGTGTGAAGGACCCACTAAATATGATGCAAGTGTTCTTCCAAATTTTTGTAGAATATGAGGATGTCATCTAGATATACCACCACAAAATAATTGGTGAAGGGTTGTAATATATCATCCATCAATCTCATGAAAGTTGTTAGAGAATTTTTCAAACCAAAGGGCATGACTATCCATTTGAAAAGAACTTATTTGGAATTGAAATAAATATTCCATACATCAGTCTATTCTATTGGCACCTGGTGGTAGCCATACTTCAGGTCAATATTGCTGAAAAACTTGGATCCCTTGAGCTGGTCAAGAAGGTCGTAAATTTGGGGAATTGGGTATCATTTTCTGACTATGATTTGTTTTAGGGCCATGTAATTAATGCAGAGTCGCCAAGTCCCATATTTTTTCTATACAAGTACAATTGGGCTCCCACAGGGTGAGGATATGGGTTGTATGTGCCCCTTTTGAAGTAGCTTGTGGATCTATTGCTTAATTTCCTAATTTTTCATCATAGAGCGGAGATAGACTAGTGCATGGGGTAGAGGTGCATTGAGTATTAGATTGATTGAATTCTTGACCTAAGAGTGTCATGACACCCTAGTGGGTGAGGATAAGATGTCTTTGTATTCTTCCACAATATTTTCCACTTGCTTCTGTTGTGTGGAGAGGCCCTATGCAGAGGCCATGGATGTGGTTGTGACCTTCTGTTCACTTTGAGAGTGAATCATGAAGAAGACAAATTTCACAGTCTGGGAAATGACCTTCTTGAATAGAGGTAGGTGAAGCTACCTCTGGTATCCTATACAATTGTCTACCCAAAGTAATAATGAAACTATGAGGTCTAGAATCATATATAGAATTTTGTTTCCACAAATATGGTTTTCCTAAATGAATATCAAAAAATCAAGGGGAGAAATATCACACAATACCTCATCCTTGAATAATCTAGATTTATGAGGGGAACAAAATGAATAACAAACTGAATCTAATAACACAGAGATACACAAAACAACAACAGATATCCAGTGAACAATAAATTCTATTGAATAAATAAAACAGGTTGAAAATGTAAAACTATAGAACTGTAAACAACTTTCTTGAATGGTGGTAGCTATCTATGAGAAGATATGTGTCTTATGTGCGCATTCGTCTGAGTTGAATGATTAAAATGAGGCTCCAAAGGAATTTTTAACATTACTCATGAATTCCAAAACCCTAGACATCCAAAAACCTAACCCTACGAGATGAAATGCCAAAAGTTATGTGGGCCTCGATGGGTAAGTTGGTACCTCAACTTCCTGGGTCGTAACATTTTCATACAACCTCTGTTTTAGGCGTGTGATAGCCTGTTGGAAAGGTAGTTTTGAAAAATACACATTATGCCATCAACATATGACTTCGTCTGCAATTTGACTGTGGCAAGCCAAAAATACATTGTTTAGGGCCCCAAAATGGCCCTGGAAGTACAAAAAAGATGTACTGACATGAAAAAAATCCAAAATAAGCCAGTTGGATTGGGTGGGAGTCCACCAATATCCACTTGGAATATTTGTAGGGATTCAGATAGCCCCGGAAGTGTAGAACCCACAATTACAAAGAATTACATAAGAACGTGTTGAACTAAAAACTGTTAAGAGGACCTAGTTTGAATAGGAGGGTGGCCACCAATATCCACCTAGATCATTCCTCCCCCTTTTAGGAAGAAATGGTATCCATTGTGTTGAGTGCACCCATCAGATGAGGAATTTTTTGTTGAATTGGACTCTGAGTGAGCCACTTGCCTTGGTGTAGGAGTTTCCCTGCCTTGACAACTCGATAAATCTAGATCCTCTGCTGGCAAGTTCCCTTGACTTGTGTGTCCACTATCTGATCAATGGATACCTATTCCATTAGCCATATTTGATCTCTTTTTGTGTGAACTGTTCTTCAATATTCGAGGTGTCCAATAATAGTGGAAAATATGGATGGAGTAGGTACACATTGAACACTGGGTGCAAGCCAAAGAATGGGGGAGTGTTGAGCTCAAAATCATTGTAACCCACAACCTTAGTGATAGTGTAGGTCCCATAGAGAAGTGGATGGAGATTCCGATGGGGCCCTATAAGGCGTTATTTCTACAAATGTAACCAGGCCTTGTCTCCCACCTAAAACTTGTACGATACTTGGTGTTGATCATGGCATTTCTTGTACTTATCATTGGATTTTTGCAAAATCTCATGGACCTGTTGGCATATGAGATGAATTATCTCAATGAATTTGGTGGCTTTGTTGGCCTCAAACTAAACATGGGAAGAATCTATCTATGTGGTTGCAAGAGGTAGTGCAACATCAACGAGACCCAAGGGTTGGAATCCCAACCCCACCTGAAAGGGGATATGTCCGATGGAGTTATGGAGAGCCCTGTTATAGTTGTGTTGAACATAGGGAAGACTCTCATCCCATGTACATGGATGCTTAGAGTTATATATGCATAGGATGTGAACAATCCTATGATTGACAACCTATATTTGGCCATCGGTTTGAGGGTGGAAGGCAGTGGATTTAGTGAGCTTGGTGTCCAACAGTGACCAGTGAATCGACCAAAATGTGTTGAGGAACCTAATGTCCCGATCAAATATGATGGTCTGTGGTATCCAAAAATGGACCCATACTTGTTTGAAGAAGAGCTTGGCAATATTTGCTGCTATGATGCTCTTCTTCCAGGCTGTGAGAATGGCCATCTTCGAAAACCGATCAACCACCACAAATACACAATCATTACCTTGCTTGGTGGATGGAAGACTAGACATGTAATCCATCAAGATGGATTCCCAAGACCTCTTGAGAGTAGGAAGAGGGGTGTATAAGACTTTCTTCTTAATGGTTGTCATGATAATGGAATAGGTAGTACAAGATCTGATATACTTTCTGACATTGTGTTGAAGTTTTGGCCAATAAAAATGTTTTTGTAGAAAAAACACATTTTTCTCCATGCCAAAATGTTCTTCCATCCGATTGTAGTGAGCCATCCAAATCATCTTTGCAGGCTCACTTGCATGAACACAAAGATATCCTAGATGGAATAAAATTCCAACCTGAATGTGAAAATTGGTGACATTCGTGCCTGTAACTAAGACCTGATAGGTGGTGGTGAAGTCATGATCTCGTTGATAAATTTGGAGCAAATCAAATGCCTCATACCCACAAGAATGGAGCATAATGGTGAATGCATCCATGGGAGGTCGTTTGAGGCAGTCAATGACACAATTTGTGATCCCTATCTTATAATTGATGTTGATATGGAACTATTGTAGGTATATGGACCACTTTTGATGGTGGTATTTCTGCAACTTCCCTTGTATCTGTATGAACTGTAGAGGCTTGTGATAAGTGTGGATGATTGTCTCCTTTCCCAGAATGTAATGTTTCCATTGACGACATGCTTGCACAATGGAATACATTTCCTTGTCATAGGTGGGGTATTTATGGATGGTATCTGAGAATGTCTTACTATGGTATGCTACTAGATGCCCATGTTTAGTGAGAATTGTGCCTATAACATATTCAAATGCATCTGTCTCAATCTCGAACGATTTTTGCAGATCATGTTGCCTATACATCATGTTGATCTGATATCCTGTACAATTGTCTACCAAAAGTAACAATAAAACTGTCACTTCCACAAATATGTTTTTCCTAAAAGAACATCACAAACTTCAAGGGGAGAAATATCACAGAGTACCTCATATTTGAAGGGCTTGATGTTGTAGGGAAAATGACATTGTTGGCTAATGTGAAGATCTATTCCTTGGAAAAACCAACCGATCGTGTAGGGTTGTGAGTACGGTGTCATCGGAAATTCTAGTTGCTTGACGACCTCTACTAAGATTAGGTTCTTTTGACTACCCATATCAAAAATGAAATGAAGTGGAGCACCCTATACCCACATCTGTGAGTGAAAGAGGCTTTCCCCTTCCTCTGGTTCTTCTAGTTCACTTGGCTAGAATTTGGTGGTAGCGATAGCAGTGTTGGGTTTGGCATCGATAATCCACTTCACGCCTTCTATATTTGATTCAGAGTCAAAATATGACTTTCACTCGGAAGCTTTCATCTCAGCCACTAGTGTCTTATTGGAGTGACATTCTTCGGTGTTTTTCCAAGGGATTTTATGGTATTCACACCACTTTCCCGTGTCCTTCTTCGACTTCTCATTGCCCTTTTTGTGTGGCATATTGGACTAGTTGTCCTGAGAGTGACCATACTTTCTCTATTCCTTGTTCTTTGGGTTAGAGCCATATTTTCCCTACTTTGGTTGTGATGAGTTTGTGGATACAAACTCTCTCCTCTTCTTCTTAAATTTATGCTTGATCTTGACAACATATCTATAATCCGTGCCTAATGATGTGATGTCCAGAAAATCCATTTTTGTTTGAATCATTCTATGTATATATCCATGGTATTTGAGCACTAGATGTCGTTCAAAGTCTTTGATAATCAATTTGGTGCGCAAGGTATGGAAAATATTGGTGAAATCTGGTACTGTCTGGTCCCTTTCTTGACGCAGCATGGTCCATCTTGTGTACTAGTCCTCATATTTTCCAACATGGTAGTAATATTCTTTAATGGAATCACTGAAGGAATCCCATGTAGGGGAGACCACAAATATTTCATATTCCTCTATGGCCCTTTGTTCAGAGTAAGTATCCCACCAATCCTTAACATGGGGGATGACCTTGAGGAGTGCAAAAGTAATCTTTTCCCTGTCGAAAAATTTGTGGACTGAAAAGTACCCTTTGTGAAGATTCAACCATTTATCTACAACATTCACATCTATCAGTCCTTCAATTAATGGAATATCAAAATTTACTTGTACCTTGAAGGGGGTTGCATGGCCTCTTGATGAAGATGCATCTCCTGTGGATGGCCACCGAAGAATCTGTGCAAATTTGTCCATAATTTTGTTCCTTTGTCACACAAGGTATTCCTCGAGCAACATTTTAAAAGGATCTCTTGCTACCTCATATTTATTCGCATCCCCACTAGGTGTTTTTTGGGATCGACACGAAAAATCTTCCGAAGGCTCGACTAGTTTGAGTCCCAACTTCTTCTACCCAGATCTTGTTGGAGACATGCACAAAGAAAAATAAATGAAGAGAAAACCACTCTAATACCACTGATCCAAACTTATGAGCGAAACAAAATGAATAATAGAATGAATCTAATAAAACATAGATACGAAGAAAAACAACAGATATCCAGTGAACAATAACTTCTATTGAATAATTAAAATAGGATGAAACTATAAAACTATAGATTTAAAACAACTTGCTTGAATGGTGGTAACTATCTTTGAGAAGAGATGTGGGCGCTACATGCATCCATATAAGTAGAATGATTACAGTGAGGCTCCATAGGCCTTTTAAACATTACTCATGAATCCTAAAACTATAGACATTCAAAAAACTAACCCTAGGAGATGAAACACTAAAATTTATGTGGGCCCCAATGGGTAAGTTGGTACCTCAACTTCCCGGGGTCATAAATTTTGCATACGACCTTTGTTTTAGGCGCATGATAGCTTGTTGGAAAGGTATTCGATAACTACACATTATTCCATCAAATTCTAACTATGTCTATACTTTGTTTGTGGAAATCCAAAAAAACATTGTTTAGGGATGCAAAATGGCCCTAGAAGTACAAAAAGATGTACTGCATGAAAACTTCCAAAATAAGTCAGTTGGATTAGGTGGGAAGCCACCGATCTAAAAAAGGAAGATGTGTAGAGATTCAGAAAGCCCCAGAAGTGTAGAACCCACAATCACAAAAAAATACAAAAGAACGTGCTAAACTAAAAACTGTCAAGAGAAGTCAGTTTGAATAGGTATCTTCTTGGATCATTGAAGGGCTTGATGTTATAAGGAAAATGAAACTGTTGGTTGATGTGGAGGTATCTTCCTTGGAGGATTCACCTGATGGTGTAGGGATGAGGGTGTGGTTTCATAAGCATGTTAACTGCTTGATGACCCCTACTGAGAACAGGTTCTTTTAACTTCTGCTATTGACAATGAAACACAATGGATCACTCTTCACCCACATTTGTGAGCGAAAAAGGTGTTCACTTTCCTATGGTCCCTCTGGTTCACTTGGTTGGAATTTGGTGGTAGAAACAATGGCACTAGGTTCTACGTCAATGATCCACTTCCCTTTGTTTGGATTTGATTCAGAGTCAGAAACTGCCTCTGACTCTAAGGCTTTCGACTCTGGGACCAATGACGTCTTGGAGCAACATTCAATAGTGTTATGTCAGGGGATTTTATGGAATTCGTGCACCACTTTCCAGTGTCTTTATTCATCTTATCATTACTCTTATTTGTTTTCATATTTGACTAGTTGTCCTAAGGGGGTCCATCTTTTCTTTTTCCTTTGTTCTATGGGTTGGGGCTGCATTTTCTCTTCTTCTGCTCTGAGGAATTTGCAAATCCAAACTCTCTCTTCTTTTGTTTAAATTTATGCTTGATTTTGACAGCATATTGATATGATGTGCACAGTGATGAGATGTACAAAAAATCCATTTTTGTTTGGATGTATATATGCAGACAACTATGGTACTTGAGAACCAGATGCCATTCAGAGTCTTTGATACCCATCTTGGTGCACAAGGTATGGAAGATATTAGTGAAATATGATTTTTTCTGCTCTCTTTCCTCTCACAGTGAGTTCTATGTCATATACTGGTCATCGTAGCTTCCAATAAGGTAGTATTGTTCCTTAATAGCATCCCTGAAAGAATCCCAAGTGGGGGAAATAAAAATATTCCTCAGTGGCCCTTTGCTCACAGTAGGTTTCCCACCAATACTTGACATGGGGGACAACCTTAAGGAGCACAAAGGTAATCATTTCTCTATCAAAAGAATAATGGACCAAAAAATACTCTTCTAGAACATTCAACTATTTATCTACAAAATATACATCTATCGGGCCTTCAAATAAGGGGATATCAAAATTGAATTGTACCTTGAAGGGGGTGTCATGTCCTCTTGATGAATATGTGTCTCTTGTTGGCAGTCGTCAAAGGATCTATGAAAAGTTATCCATCATCTCGTTCCTTTGTCGCACCAAGGCTTCCTCAAAAAAAAGTTTAAAATGATCTGCTACTCCAGTGTCTCTCTTTTCTTCCACCATGGGAGGTCATTTTGATCGGAGAGGACGATCTTGCAAGGGCTCAACCACTTTGAGTCCCAACTCCTTGTACCTTGACATCGTTGGGGACATGCACATAGAAAAAAATAAAGAGAAGACCACTCTAATACCACTGATCTAGATGTATAAATGGAATGAAATGGAATACATATGTATATAAAATAAATACATAGATATCAAATAATAATTAAATTATATTAATAAAGAGAATACGTTGAAGCTGTAAAAATATAGACTGAAACAAACTTGCTTGAATAGTGGCATCTTATATCTGAGAAGAGATGTGACAATTACACTCATTCACAAGAAGATGATTACAATGAGGCTCCAAATGCCTTTTTAACATAAAGAATAAATGAGAAAACCCTAAACATAAAAAAACCTAACCCTAGGAGATGAAACACCAAAATTCATGTGGGCCTCGATGGGGTAAGTTGGTACATCAACTTCTCAGGGTTGTAACTTTTGCATATGATATTTTTTTTAGGTGCATGATAACTCGTTGGAAAGAACTATATGAGGACTACACATGTAGTCACACTCTGGATAAAACCTACAATGTGATTGTGTCGAGTCCAAAAAACATTGTTTAGGGATTCAAAATGACCCCAAAAGTTTAGGACCCGAAAAACTAGGAATAACTGCCAAAATGAAAATTGTTATTTGTGCCAATGCAATAGGTGGGTGGCCATTGATATTCACCTAGATCGATCATTATGACCTTTCTTGGAACTATTCATGCTCTTTCTCCTTTCAATCTAAGCTTGTATTCCCTTTGGGTGTTAGGGCCCTAACCCACACATAGGTAGAACAATATATTCGGATGTAATAAAGGTCAATATTAATAAGGCCTTTCAATAAAATAGAATAAGGTGGATGTAAGAAGACCTAATAGAATCTTACTCTTCTAGAAGGATCTTCCTCTAGATGCTTCTTTTTAGTATAAATAGGAGTCGAGGGTATGAGAACCCTAGCTTGGAGATTATTGTAATAGAGCTCTGCTCATCTGGAGGTTGCCCCCTCGAAGAGGCCCATGAACGTTGCTTTCAGATTCAAAGTGATATTTATGTTGTTATTCTTATATCATTTCAGTGTTATTGTGGTGAATGTTCTGGTTATATTGCTGTTATTCTGCCATTACTAGCATTTTATTTATGTTCTGCATACATTTTATATCTGGTATATTACAAGTGGTATCAGATCACTTTCCTCCGCAGAAAGTGTGGGTTAATTTTTTTTCATGGTAGAGACATATTCCGGCATCCTTAAGCCACAAAGATCCGTCGTTACGCACATAAACCCGTGGTTGAGGGATTCATACACATAGGAAATACAAGTGGTACTTAAGCGCACATCTGTTGGCCACCCTTGTAACCCATGTTGGTACCCCTTCGAGTAGTAGTGCATCATACAATACTTGTGTACGGATCAGCTTAGATTACCTGAAGCCCTCTTTAGATAAACTGATTGTTTGCCTGACTGCTATAGTGTCACCGGGAACAACACTCGAGAATATACTCTCTAGTACTTGGGTAGTCGAGTAGTACATCTAAGGGTACGGTCTATCCTCCTTAGTTAGTGCCCTGATATATTGAATTGAGTACTATTGTTGGACCCCGCACGTATATCAGAGAGCTATAGCATGGGGAAAACCCTTGTCTGTAGAACCCTTGAATACCTAACCCTTGGGGACAGAAACATAAAAAAATTAAAATAAACAAGATCTATTGCCACACAACTGTGTTCAAGTTGCCAAGTAAATACACATTTCTTTTTGGTTAATCATTTGGGCATTTCCTCTTTGTAGTATTCTTCAGACCGGAGTATAACTCCCTAAAAAAAAAAAATGTCTAGAAATTTTTTCACCATTATTTCAAACCTATTCCATTGGATTCATCTCTTCTCCCTTATCACATTCATCCATATCATTTTTTCGAAAAAATGTGTTTATCCTGCCTGCCCCTTTTCAGTTCCCCCATCCTCATGGCCTATACTCGTGGCCAAGACTTGCAAGCTCGCTTCAACACCTTGCAATCGGGTCTCATTGAGACCCAACAAGAAGTGAAACAAATCAGTGCCATTGTCTCTGCTATCAATACAACCATGCAGTCCTCAATGGGAGAAATCAAACAAGACCTCACCACCCAACCCGAATCAGTCTTTTCAGCACTCTGCACCAAACTTCATATCCCTACAGATAACCCTTCCTCTTCCTCAACCCTACATACTGAAGGTGACCATTCCTCTCATTCCCATACCTTGTAGAACCATCACTTTCAACGTGACCTACGCCTTCCACGGGTGGATGTGACCAAATTTGATGGCTCAAACCCCACTAGTTGGGTAACCCAAATGGAACATTACTTCTCTTTATATAGCGTTATAGATGACTTGGCCAAACTCTGATATGGTGTTCTCCATCTAGATCAAGAATGTTGGCAATGGTGGCAATGGAGAAAAAATTCTCGTCAAGGGTATATTGCTTGGACACAATTTGTGGCAGAGATTTATGAACGCTTTGACACTGACACCAACCATTTGGGTCGTTTGACAAAGATGAAACAATTAGGAACAGTGGAAGAATTTATAGCTTCCTTTCAGCACCTGGCTTTTAGAACAGAGGGCATGTATAATGCCTTTTTCTGAGAGTGTTTTATCAGCGACCTCAAGGATGAAATTTGGGCCCATGTCTTCATGGCTTGGACTGAGAGTTGGGTGGAGGCTACCAAAAGAGATAAATAATCACAACAGGTTGTATCTTCTCAAAACCGCAAACCCTCCTTCATCCCTCACCCTAAACCAGTAAATCCCACTACTCCCTCTGCTCCACTAAAGATCCAAAAATTGACCCAGGCTGAAATGGTTGAATGCCAACTCAAAGGCCTTTGTTATAACTATGATGACAAATATTTCTCGGGCCACAAGTGTAAAGAACAAAATCTTTTTATGGCCATCTCCGAGGAGATTTCAGAAGAAGATGAAGAAACTCCCTCTATGTCTGAATCACATGAATCCACTGACATAACCCCTCCCTTAGACCCTCCCGAAGTAGAACCAGTCATTTCCATCAATGCTCTCACTGGCTTCTCCACTCCCCAAACCCTCAAGATAATTGGTTACATCAAGCATTGGAAGGTCATCATTCTAGTTGATAGTGGCAGCATCCATAATTTTATTCATCGCCACATTGCCCAAGAAACTCATTGCTACATCCATGGCGTCAATAATTTCCAAATCATGATTGCCAATGGTGGTTCCATGAAATGTGGAGGGCGTTGTGAAAATTTGTGTCTCCAAATTGGTGACTACCACCTGAAATCCCATATGTTTGCTATCGACATGGGAGGTTGTGACATTGTGTTGGGTGCAAACTGGCTAAGGACTTTGGGTCCCATTCTCATGGATTTTAAAGACATAACCATGCAATTCAACCAGGAGGGCCACCAATATAAGTTCCAAGGCATCACCGCCAGTTCACCTGAGATCATTAGTTCCCATTGCATGAAAAAGCTACTAAAAAAGGGTCATTCTGGTGTTATCACCCAACTCCATGCCATACAAGCAGCAAAGACACCCTTTGTACCGCAAGACCTCCAAGCCATCCTTTTTAAACATCAATTGGTCTTTTCCACTCCCCAAGGCCTCCCTCCTTTTCGTGGTGTTCATGATCATTCCATTCCCCTTGTACCAGGAATCCTTCCTCCCAATATCCATCTGTATCGTCACCCCTTTTCCCAAAAAAATGAAATTGAGAAAATGGTCTAGGAAGTCCTTAACGTAGGTGTTATCCACCCTAGTACGAGACCCTATTTGTCTCCTGTGGTCATGGTCCTGAAGAAAGAAGGTTCTTGGAGAATGTGTCCTGACTTTCGTGCCCTCAACAAACTTACCATCAAAGAAAAATTCTCCATTCATGTCATTGATGACCTCCTGGATGAATTGAGTAGCACCCAATTCTTCACTAAAATGGATCTTTGTTCGGGCTACCACCAGATATGTATGAAAGAGAAAAATATTCCCAAGACTGCCTTTAGAAATCATGAGGGCCACTATGAGTTTTTGGTCATGCCCTTTGGCTTGTGTAATGCCCCCTCCACCTTCCAAAGCCTCATGAATCATGTCTTCTGTCCTTTTCTCTGCCATTTTGTCTTAGTTTTCTTTGATTATATCCTCATCTATAGAAAAACATGGACAAACCATCTTTCTCATGTGGATCGAGTTCTCCATCTACTCTCTCAGCACCAACTTTTCCTGAAATGGTCTAAATGTTCTTTTGGAACCTCAGAAGTAGAATACTTGGGTCATCTGGTTGGCAAATATGGCATCAGGGTGGATCCTAAAAATATTGAAGCTATGCAAGACTGGACTCACCCAAAGAATCTTAAGAGCTTGCATGGATTTCTAGGCTTAACAGGGTATTATCGCAAGTTTGTTAAGAATTATGGGAAGATTGCAACACCTCTCACTGCTCTCCTAAAAAAGAACTCTTTCACTTGGACTCCAGCCGCTACTCAAGCTTTTCAAACCTTGAATATGGCCATGTGCACCACTCCGGTCCTCGCCCTTCCCAATTTTCCAAATACCTTTGTGTTGGAATGTGATGCCTCAGGGAAAGGAATTGGTGTTGTTCTTATGCAAGAGGGTTGACCTTTGGCCTTTACTAGAAAGCAACTATCTGAAAGAAATATGGGCAAATCCATCTATGAAAAGGAAATGTTGGCTATTCTGCATGTCATGGATCTGTGGTGTCCTTATCTATTGGGGAAACGGCTCCAAATTAAGATAGACCATCAAATCCTCAAGTATTTTCTGGAACAACGCATTCCTCCCTAGAACAACAAAAATGGGTGACTAAACTCTTTGGATATGATTATGAGATCATTTATAATAAAGGCAAAGACAATGTGGTTGCGGATGCACTTTCCTGAAAAATATGAATATGAAGGATCCCTTTTTTCTTTTTCATTCATTGTACCAGATTGGATCCAAGCCATTTGCCAGGAATGGCTACAAGTTCCCAAAAGTTCGTAGTTGATCCAGCAATTGCAGTCCAATGCTCCAGCTTCCCCAGGATACTCTTGTCTCCATGAGGAACTTCGATACAAAGGCCATTTGTATTTAAGTAAACAATCAAAGCTTAAATCCACGGTACTTTCTGATCTTCATGCTACACCCACAGCAGGGCACCTCGGGTTCACCAAAACCTATGACAGGGTCAAACGTTCCTTTTTCTGGGATGGTATGAAACAGGACATTTGTAATTTTGTAGATGAATGTGACGTGTGTCAATGCAACAAGGGAGAAACAGTCAAATCGCCAGGCACACTACAACCACTCCCGATTCCACCTGCTATCTGGAAGGATATCTCTATGGATTTTATTATCAGCTTACCCAAATCGGGAAATAAATCCGTCATCATGGTGGTTGTTGATCGCCTTTCCAAGTATGCTCATTTCCGTGCCCTTCAACACCCATTTACAACATCCAAGTTGGCTCAAATATTCATGGATATGGTCTTCAATCTTCATGGCATGCCACACTCTATTGTTTTTTATCGCGACCCAACTTTCACAAGCAATTTTTGGCAATAATTGTTCAAGATACAAGGCACAGAATTGCATCTCATCATATCTTATCATCCCCAGACTGATGGCCAAACAGAAGTTGTCAACAAGTGTTTGGAAACATATTTGAGGTGTTTTGCCTCGGAAAAGAAAAATAAGTGGGCTCAATGGTTACCCCTAGTTGAATGGTGGTACAACACTTCATACCATACAACTACACGCATGACTCCTTTTGAAACGGTATATGGACAGAAGACACATTTAGTTCTCTCATACTTACCGGGTGCCTCAAAGGTCCATGCGGTTTACCTAACACTTACAGCTCGAGAGGCCATTCTCCATACCCTCAAAGAGAATTTGGTCATGGCAGAGAATTGCATGAAGCAATAAGAAAATCAAGGTTGCTCTGAACATCAATTTCCAGAAGGGGATCAAGTGTTTCTTCGACTACAACCTTACAACCAAACTTCCCTCAAGGTCGAGCATTGTTAGAAGCTAGTGCCTAAATGTTATGGTCCTTGTATCGTTCTTAGGTGTGTGGGACAAGTCGCCTATCAGTTAGCTTTGCCCAGCCATTCGAAGCTACATCCTATTTTTCATGTTTCATGCTTAAAGAAGGTGTTTGGAGCTAAGTGCCAAATTTAAACCAACCTTCCAGAGTTAGTTGAAGAGGGATCCATTTGGCTACAACCAGAAGCAGTTTTGGACCAGCGTGAGTGTCGCCTACGTTAGATAACCATCAAGGAAGTGTTATTCCAGTGGAAAGATACAACTCCAATAGACGCCACTTGGGAACGAGCTACCATTCTGCATCAATTTTCTCATCTCAAGCCTTGAGGACAAGGTTGTTTTTAAGGGGGCGGACCTGTTAGGTTCCTAACCTACACATAGGTAGAAAAACATATTCAAATGTATTAAAGGTCAATATTAATAAGTCCTTTTAATAAAATAGAATAAGGCGGATGTAAGAAGACCTAATAGAAGCTTCCTCTTCTAGAAGGATCTTCCTCTAAATGCTTCTTTTTAGTATAAATAGGAGTCGAGGGTATGAGAACCCTAGCTTGGAGGTTATTGTAATATAACTCTTCTCAACTGGAGGTTTCCCCCTCGAAGAGGCCTGTAAACATTTCTTTCAGATTCAAAGTGTTATTTCTGTTGTTATTCTTATATCATTTCAGTGTTATTGTGGTGAATGTTCTAGTTATATTGTTGTTATTCTGCCTGGACTAGCATTTTATTTATGTTCTGCATACATTTTATATCTGGTATATTACACTGGGATGCATGTATTGAGTGGACTAACTTGTGATGCACGCTTGGTCGGAGTCGATGTCCTGTTTCCATTTTTTTCTTCTTGCGACGTTAAAATGTCGCATGAAGTGTTGTACTTTTCTCTCATTGACCCTCCTTTGTCGCAACTTAATATCCACACCTATGATCACCATCTGACGCCACTCCTCTCCACAATTCTTGGTTTTTTGAAACTTACCCTATATTCCTTCTTCTAAATTTTAGGCCCCCAGGTGCAAAACCCTGACTAGCGGAACCCTGACTAGTGGAACCCTCACTAGTGGAACCTAGGGAGCATGTAACATTGACTTGTCTAGTTTGCTCATAATTTTCCTAATTTGTAATTATATTATATTATATTATTTTATTTTATTTTATTATTTTTTATAAATATTTTATTCTAATTTTGTATATATTTTTTATTTTATTTTACGTAATTTTTATTTTTATTTTGTTTTATTTTACTTTGTAAATATTAATGTAATGGATTTTATTTGATTTTTAAGCATTTGTTTTAATTTATTTTTATTATTATTTCTTTTGTAAACTATGTATGATTAATAAAAAAATCATTTTTATCATTTAATGTGTACATATTTTTCTCATAAATTAAATAAATAGAGAACAAAGAATAAAGAATAAAATAAAATAGAAAAACAAATCTATTTTTTTTTTTTAATTTAAATTTTTATGATTTCGGGCAGAGGAGGGTTCTCTACCTGGAAGGGACACCCCTTCGGTGTCCTTTTCAGAATTGGGGCCTCACAATCATTAGCCAATATGCCTTTCGCGCATTTATGCCCCTCCTCGTTCATGGTTTGAAATTTTGGTGTCCCAGGCGTAGAGGAACCACACCAACCCATCCCGAACTTGGTGGTTAAACTCTACTACGGTGACGATACTATAGGGGAAGCCCTGCGGGAAAATAGCTCGGTGCCAGGATGATAAAAGCTTAATGCCTCTTATTCTCATTAGAAGACAAGGTCGTCTTCTTCGAAACCCCATTTCTGACATCTTTTCTTTCCCACTCCAC
>ML796327.1:242657-261946 GCA_009831015.1 Picea engelmannii | reverse complement strand
GGATCAAAACCTTCAGCTCCCCATGCTGGATCCACTGGTTGTATTTTTCCAGTTAGTCCATAAGGATCAGACACCCATATCCCAGGACCATACAAACCCGTTACATGAAATGCTCCAAATCCGAAACAAGCTACTCCTGAGAGAAATAAATGAATTCCAAATACTTTTGGCAAATCTAAACAAAGTTTTCCTGTACGTTCATCACAGAATATTTCCAGATCCCAATATACCCAATGCCAAATAGCTGCCAAAAAGAACAGACCAAAAAACATTATATGTGCCCCAGCCACACCTTCATAACTCCAAATACCAGGATTAATTACGGTTTCTCCGGTGATGTTCCATCCAGTCCATGAATCCTTTATTCCCAAACGAGTCATAAAAGGTATAACAAACATACCTTGTCTCCACATTGGATCAAGAACAGGATCAGATGGATCAAAAACAGCTAATTCATACAGAGTCATTGAACCGGCCCAACCAGCAACTAAAGCTGTATGCATTATATGTACAGAAATTAACCGGCTAGGATCATTCAATACGACGGTATGAACGCGATACCAAGGCAAACCCATGCAAACACCCCTTTTTTTTTTTTTTATCAGAAAAAGTAGACACTATGTAACTTTCTCACATTGGATTGGAAGAGATCATGCTATCAAGCTATTTTCATTTTTTTCATATTTTTTTTTAATGAAATCTAACTTATACATACTTTACCCTTTTTACTAACGTACTAGCCCAACTCATACTTTCCCAACTCATACTTTCTAGGGTTCAGAAAACTATATTAACTTATATTTCAAACATTATTCCCAAAATGCATTGAAACGTATAGACAAATTTATTATGTTTTATGGGAATTTATCAAATAAATAATGATAGAAATGTGCAAAAGAGGGGGGATGGATCTAATATTCTATGCTTTATGGTGAAATTCCCATTGTAGCTCACTCAGCATGACTCACCATCACACTCAAAAGAACCCTTTGGAGTGAGCTCAACTCTCCTCCTCCACACTTCGAACCATTACTCTCCCCACTCTAACGAGAAAGGTATCGAAACTATTTTAAGAATCTTTTTTTTGAAAAAGGTGAGAGCAAATTGATACTTATTTAATATTTTTATTTTTTTGGAAAAAATGAAGTCATGGACCATGTATTATTTTAAATAATATTTTTGAAAAATACATGAATGTGGATTTTTTAATTGTATTTTTAGGAAAATGTTCCATCATCATTTTGGGCATTAATATAATACTATTCTTTGAGAAATGTGTGCATGGGAACGCGGATTGTTTAATATTATTGATTCATTGAATATTGTTCCCAACTCCCATTCGAAGTAGTTTCACTCCGATAAGCTATCCGACTTTAGAATCTGATTGTCTTTCAGAGTGAGACAACTCACATACATATTTCCACTCTGAATACCATAACTGTAAAAATCTATTCGGCATGCATTTCCACATAGAGGTTTGTACTTTATGTTTTGGGGGAAATTTAATTTCTATTTCCTTTTATTTTTGCTTCTTTGGTGTATATTATTTTTTTTATTTTGTTTTATTTTTATTTAGTTATTTACTAATTTTATCTTTTATTTAATTTAATTTTTTAATTTTTAGGAACAACTAGTTTTTCGTAAGTTAAATAAATAACAAATTTTAATGGGCCTAATGGTTAAAAACGCGTGTTTCTTCCTCAAAGTTTACATGTTTAAATATAATAGGGGTACGGTAATTATTATTTTATTAGTTTTAACCTTGGTCATTTTTATTTTTCATTAATGGGGGTAAGTAGTTTGATTTTCTTTAATTTTTTACATCAGATTATGGTAATTCGTTTCTCATTAATTTTTGTTAATAATTGTAAATAAATTCAAAATTAATGTAAATATTTTTCTATTTTCATTTTTTTTAATTTATTTCTAAATATATTCGTGATGTTAAAAAAAGAAAAAAAAAAAAAGGAAAATTGGAGGAAATTATGCTACAAGTCGTGGGTCCCGTGACCACTTGGATTTTTAATGAGACTATCCATAGGGTTTAATTTATGTAATCACTAAGTCTTGATATTTTATGCAGGTGAAATTTCTCTTTTTGCAGGTTTAGAAAACAATGGTCCAGATTAACCTGCAGACTTGATCAATGGCTACTTAGTGTTGATTTTTAAACGACTATAAATTTTGCTACCAGTGTCAGAATGAGTCTCGTGATACCTCATTGGAAAGGTATCAGATAGAGGAACATAGTGGTATATATTTCTAGGATGAAAAAAAATGATGGAAGACATCAGAAAACACAGAAAACAAAAAACCATGAAATAGGAGGAAAAATTGGCCATACCTACTTCCAACAATCATATCAGGGGCTATGGGCAATAGAATTAGGCCTAGAACGGATTGATGGAAATATGGAAAGGAGAAGAATAATATGAATAAAAAATATTTGGAAAATTCTAAGAAAGAATTATCCATAAATGACAAACACGGATGGAACCTGAATTTGATTGAAGAACTGACTATGGAGACTTCAAGAAGCCATATCTCACACTACAAGCAATGAAATCAGACCAACAATAGCTCAAATGAAATATGAGACAGAGAAAAACGAATATAGAAATATATTAATCAGTAGGAAGAAGCCAAAAATGCCCAGAAATGTTTGAGGAACATAAGATAAAGACAACTAATAGAGTCAATGATTGTTTTTTAATGAATATCACTCATAAGTCTATTTCGCTTCTCTTTGTAACACTCACATGTTCATTTTCTAAATGTGAGATAATAAGTGGAAGGAAAATGAAATGAAGAGTCATGAGAACTTAAGAGTCTCTCTCTCTTGTCTTATTAAAAAAAACTCGTAGGATAGAGTACGACTTTTTCCCTTTGTAACAAAAGATGGTACTAATATTTCTGAGTAATAAAGAGCACAAGATATTTTGAAGTCATGAATGTTTACAAATGCTTGTGGGACTATTATATACTTGCATTTGTGGTTTAATTTTTTGGGGTATTGGTCATGTGAACTATTTTTTTTCTTAGTATCTAGAATTTGTATGTTGTTGTGATTCCTTATGAGTGCAAGGATGATGCTATAAGTATCATCTTCAACTATTTGGGATGATTTCTGTAATTTTATTTTTATCACATACTTTGGTTGTCACAAAATACTTATGTTATCCAAGTATCATTTTAGGTTGTGGTGATCTTCTAGATTTTCTCTCGAGATAAATTAGAATTAGTTAAATTAGATTATTTTTATTTTAGTTATATTATCCTTCATATTAATTAGAACTGTTTGGGGGGAAGTCCGTTGTATTTCCCCTTTTTCTTCTTTTAATTTTGAGTGGCAGTGAAGCCCATATACTCGCGATAAATGCTACACCAAACAAGAGTAAGTCTAATCAGGACCTGCCATTATACATTCTCCCTCATCCGCTTGACAGGCCATCCGGACCCGTCAACACTGCTGGAGTTAATTATTTCAAAGTATTCGGGAGAAAATTTTAGGTCAAGAGAAGTGAATAGAATTTGCGTGAAATTGACTATAGAGAAGATACATGAATATTTATAGGTTACTCATATGACAACAAATCCTATAGATGTTACAATCTAAGGTTGGACAAGTTAGTAATGAGTGAAAATGTGAAAGTGGATGATGAAAATTCACAATTTACAAACCAAATTTCAAAAGAAGTGAAATCCAAAGTGTTGTCACATAAACTTGTCAGATTCTTATGGGCTTGTGGTTTCTACCTTAATATGCAATTTTTGTCGGTCTCTCCTCCTTTTGCAGATCTGATTGTTAGTTTTCCTCTCAGCTCGTAGTTTTTCTTATGTTTGCATCCATCCGTTTGATCGACCTATTTTTCCCTGTCGGCTTGCCTAAGAAGTATCGGCCCTAAGCCTCTTTGTTTACTCTGAGGTCGATCACCTCTCTCTTTACCTCTGTCACTGATCCTTTTTATTTCATGAGCCTTAAACCAATCGCCTAGGTATTTTTGTGCACAGGCCGTAGTCATGAGCACAAAGTGAAACACTTGGAGCGGTCTGATGTGGACTTAAATCAAGCGAGCGAGCTAGATCAAATTTCAATGGCAGAGATCCATCAGGCTATTGGGAACATAAGGTTGCACAAAGTTTAACATCAGACAAAGGTCTGAAATCACGAGGTTGATCTGGGTCGTCCATTTCAGAAGGACATGTGGTGTTGGATCAACATGGAGCAATTCGTTTCGAAAAAGATCAGGTGAGAGGCCTCGATAGCCCATGTACCTAAATGGAGATGGACCAAGGTCCTGAAACATCGATATTCATCTGGGCCATCCCATGTGAAGGGACACATGTCACCCGATATGAGCGATCGCGATTTCACGACTTGAATATTTCAGCATGGAGCACAGTGCGAAATTTCGAAACGCGAAATTGTGACAACCCTGAGAGTTGGGCCCATGATCATAGCCCATGTTCATATGGACGCAGGGCCATAAAGAAAGGAAAAGTGCCTATTGAGCAGCGGGAAGCTGAGATTGTTAAAGGAAATGATCCTGGCCATCAAGATCAAAGAAAATCTGATTGTCGATCTAGATGGGTCATTTCGCGGGATTGTACATCGAGATATTTGAAATCAAGGGGAGTAAAGACTCATGACATGTGAAATACCGAAATATCATATGGGGGATGCTTAATTTCTTGGCCCAAGGTCACATGGAGCGATGTATAGGAGCTGCACCAAGGGTCAAAAGCGTTCATTTTGGTCTCATCAAAATATCTTTGTGGTTTCGAAGCACTGGGCTTGACTTGGAGGAGTCGTGAACGTCTCCTGGATAATTCATGGGTGTCAGGCCTCTTCCTAATCTCGATGAAAGTAGTTAATGTAAATGGGGAAGATGGTTGAAACCGCGTTTCACCACATAAATAGAAAGCATGGAAGAACTAGCCGTGGAAGTAGACTATCATCCCAAAGTTCCCCTGTCATCAATTTTTCCTACAAAGCCCATACTGATTCAAACTCACGTCTGACAGAAGAATGCATGTACAGACTGACAAAAGAAGATGCAAACGTAAATATTTGATTGTCGTGGCCAGGTCAGACTCCCGGTGGTATCAAGATGTTCTGAGTATAAATACTCAGTTTTGATATTTTGTTATGGTGTATGGTAGAGCAAAAATCTCATATTGTAAAGTTTTAAATGAAGCTTATGGTTCTCTGGTTATGCGTTGGAGTATGAGATTTATTGTTTAATGACAGTCAACTTTCTTACTCCCTCTTGTTTCCCTCTGATACTAAAAGAATTCATGAGTGACTGATTCACATCAATTATTGTGATTGTATTGTGATGAATGTTTGATCATAATGTTATTATAATTCCTTTCAGTTTCTTTGAGATTTGAATTGAAGAATATCTTGTGTTTAAGTTTTTCAAACTTGGACTACTGGAAGACCTGATGTCTGCAGCATATTTCTACACTCTCCTCACCAAATTATTTCCTCTACTCACCCTTACTCCAACTTACTAACTAAATTTGATTCCAGACCTCAATTGCTTATGCATGCTAGACCAGTTTTTTGAGTTAAAATGATATCATCTCGAATCTGCACCCATTTGACCTCTTAAAAAAAACAACCTGTGACATAAAACTATGATGGGTACTAGGATTACCTTCGATGCAATACGGAGGTGAATTCTAGTGCTAACATTTCTGGCACCATTATCTGGGATGAATTGAATATTTTCCCTGGGATAGAACAACAAAGCTTACTGATTCTAAAGGTGCATCAGAAATCAATACCATTGAAGATTGCAACTTTCACCTGGCGACTCCATTGTCTGGTGAATCCATTGGTCCGACTCCACTTTTTCAGCTGGCTTCGAAAGGTAGACACACAAGGTATCACCCACAACTGCCCCTAGCCATGCCTGAAGCTAGCCTAGAGAAAATTATCATAAAAGGAAAGACCCCTCAAGAAGGTACTTCAACTAATGAGCCAAGTGATTCTGGTAATTTTCATCATCCCCCCTCTGAAACTCCATTAGTTGGTTCTCATACTCCTATTATATCTTCTGTTGGAGTTTCTAGAGCCTTAAATTTCGGAAGTTTTCTTGTTGTTTTCTCCTCTCCTTGCCTCGATTTGGAAGGATAAAGTTTTGGCACTCCCGTCTCCCCTAAGGTTGTTCCCTGGATCATACCCAGGACCTTAGGAGATTTCCCCACTCCAGGTTTTACTATCCCTTCCCCTGTCAGAGTTGTTGTAGGAGAAGCCTCTTTTCCTACTAGCTCTGCAACCATTTTCCCCAGAGGCACATTTCCAGTATCACCTATCCGAACTCCATCTCCACCTTCTTCTCCTCCTATTCACACTCTGATGGAAGGAGAAAATCCCCCCAGAACTAGAATGGAAGCTATAATAGCCGCTAGGTATGGCCCTCTTGTTTTGCCTCAACCTCTAAATTCCCTCCCAGTGGATGGCTATCTTAAGAAGTTACCTAAGTTCACAGGTGAGGGAGACATAACTTCAGAAGCACATCTTGAAGCCTTGTATAGTTTTACAGATAATCACACCATAGAAAATGAAGATGTATGGATGAGGATCTTTGTTCATAGCCTCGATGGTGAAGCTAGGAAGTGGTTCAGGGCCTTGCCTCCTAGATCTATTGGAGAGATTGAAGCCCTAGATGAAGCCTTCTTAAAGGATTGGGGAGATAAAAAGGATCCCCTTTACTATATTACAGAATTTGGGGCACTAAAGAAGGAGGAAGGGGAATCTGTGTCTGATTTGTCCAAGAGGTTTAATAAAATGTATAATAAAATCCCAATTGAATTCAAGCCTACAAAAACCTCTGCAAATATTACTTATGCTAGCACTTTTGATCCTGATTTTTGTCTCCTGTTAAGAGAAAGAAGAGCTATTTCATTGGCTCATATGAAAGATGCATCCCTTGAAGTAGAGTCTAATATATTTGCAGTTGATAATATTAGGATAAAGATTGAGAGAGACAGAAGAAGAGGGAGGTCTGAAGTTTCAACCTTTGGTTCCTTTGCTATCCATCCTCAAGTTGATGAACTTACTAAATTATTAAAATCTACGTCTGATGAGATGGAGAAGTTGAAGCTTGAAGGAAGACATAACTATAGAAATCCACAAAATGTTGATAACAGAGGTAACTTCGGGAGACCTAACAACACTCCTCAAATTCTCCCAAGAGAGTAGAGGAATAGAGATAGAAATGATCAGAACATCCAGAGCCCTCTCCAAAATAATCTTGTTACGGATGATGAAGGCGAGGATGAAGACCTTGATTCTGAAATTCACTGCCTTGGAGACACTTCCTCCTTTCCTCATTTGAATCAATCTACATATGAGGAATCTCTCATGGAAAAAAAACTTAATGAGTTGAGTAAGGGAGACAAATCTAGAAACAACCCAAATAGATATAATATGAGGTCCACGAAGAAATAAGGAAAACCTGATGTTCCTGAGCAGACTACCAGAGTAGAGAAGCCTACTAAAGACATAATAGACAACAACAAGGGTAAGAAAGCATGATACCCCTCTCCAATGGTAAAATTTCTTTTTCCAGAAGTGAAAGAAGTCCTAAAGCCCCCTCCCTTTTTTAGTTTTGACCATGAAATTCAAAAAATTAGAATCCCTGTACCCATTTCCGAACTCATCAAACATGAAGATTTTAAAAGGAGCCTCTCTAAACTATTGCAGTCTCAACCCACGTCTCATTCCACAGAATTAGTCAATTTTCAAGATGAAAAGCCAACAGTTATCTTAGGCCCTTTAGTAGAAGAGAGAGATGACTCCTCTCCTCCCTTTTATACCTAACTGAACATACATGATAAGGTGTTGCAAAACTGTCTGATGGATTCGGGAGTGTTCCATAATCTCATGCCCAAAACTTTCATGGATGAACTCAGGTTAGAAATCACAAAGGCTTACCATGAATTGTATTCTTTTGACTCTAGGAAAGTGAAATGTATCGGGGTTATAAAGGATCTATTTGTGACCTTGTTCCAGTTTCCCATGAAAAGTGTGGTCATGGACATATGTCTGATGTCCCCCCTAAGTGTGGTCATGCTATTGGATAGAATGACTTGGGGTAACCTTTCATATGGAACTCACATATTCCATTGTTCCTATGTTTTGGGGGGAGCATAGAATAATTTACAAAGAATCCTAGTTAGCGTATACTATTAGTGATGAAACTAACCCCACCAATCATTCTATCTTTTCACTTGACATTGATTTGCGATCTAGTTTATTACAGCTCACTGATGCTCCCGAGCCTCCTCTTGCAATTATAAAAAAACCCACTGTTGTTCATAGAGATTCCCCTCCTAACACCTCTGTGTGGAAAATTTTATTCGATTGAGCCTCTTCTAAGGAAGGTGTTGGTGCTGGAGTGGTTTTTGTTTCAGCTGCTCAAGAGACTATAGCTCTGTCCTACAAGTTATAATTTGAAGCTACCAACAATGTGGCAGAATATGAAGCTCTTGTCTTAGGTTTGAGAGATGCAAAAGACATGGGAATTGAAGAGATATCAATATTTGGGGATGTTGAGTTAATTGTCCATCAAGTCATAAATCTTTACCAAGCTAAGAACCTTAGTCTAAGAAGTTATAGAAATGAAGTGTGGGACCTTATTGACAATGTTTTCCTAGAATTCAACATTTCATTTATTCCAAGAAAAGAAAACCTCATGGTCGATTCTCTGGCTGTTTCAGCAAGAAATTTCAGAGTCCCTTTGCCACCAAAACTCAGGTATGATGTAGAATTAAATTACAGACCCTATGTACCTGACAATGTCAAGCATTGGAAAGTATTTGAGGATGATATTGAGATCAAAAGATTCATTGAGACTGTTGATGAGTTTTTTGCACTACACATTGATCAAGATAAGGATTCTAAAAGTGATCCTCATGTTGATGTTTTCCTGAATAGAATCGCTAATCACCATATTGTTTAGTTGCCTAGAAATCACATTCTGAAGGGACTAGTTCCTTTGGAGAGACTACTTCACAAAAATGATGTGGCAGTAAAAGTTAAAGGATTAGATGATGGTATTGATGTAACTAAATGAAAGATTGGTACAGAGAAGGATCCAAAAATTTTCAAGTTGTCGAGCAGTCTGCCAAAGGAACAAAGGGATGAATATGGTAAGCTATTAAAAGAATTTGCTGATGTATTTTCTTGGACATATGAAGATCTCATAACATATGATACAAGCATCATTGAGCATACGATCCCATTGAAGGAAGGGGCCAAACTCTTTAGGCAGAAGTTAAGGAAGATCAACCCCATGCTGCTACCTATCATGGAGAAAGAGTTAAAGAAGCTTTTGGATGCTTATATTATCATTCCTTTAAGGTATTCCGAATGGGTGGCTAACTTGGTCCCAGTGAGAAAGAAGAGTGGAGAAATCAGACTTTGTGTCGATTTCAGAAACCTAAACATAAGCTCCAAGAAGGACAACTACCCCTTGCCCAAGATGGAGCACATATTATAGAGGGTGATAGGTGCATTCGGGATGTCTATGATCGATGGCTTCTCTAGTTACAATCAGATTTTTATTTTACCCGAGGACAGAGAGAAGACAACTTTCAGCACTCCATGGGGTACATTCATGTATGACAAGATTCCCTTTGGATTGATGAATACAGGAGCAACCTTTCAGGGAGCTATGGACATCGCCTTCATTGGGGAAAAGGATAAATTTGTAGTCATTTATCTGGATGAAATTACAGTTTTCTCCAGAACTGATCAAGAACATCAGCATCATCTGAGAAAGGTCTTCCAAAAATGCAGAAAATTTGGTCTCTCCCTGAATCCCAAGAAATCATTGTTTTCTATGAAGGAGGGAAAATTGTTGGAGCACATTGTATTAGTTGAGGGGGTCAGAATTGATTCGAGTAGGGTATAATATATTCAAACCTTGTCACTTCCCAAGTCTAGGAAGGAGGTTCAGTCTTTCCTGGGAAAAAATAATTTTCTGAGAAGGTTTGTTTCAATTTTTGCTAAACTTGTAAATCATATCAGAGCCATGCTCAGGAAGCGAAAAAAAGTAAAATGGACTATCCAATCCAGAGAATATTTCAAACAAATCAATAAGGCACTGACTGAAGAACCTGTGCTAATCAGTCCTGATTATTCAAGGGATTTTCTGATTTTTTCCTTTGCTTCATTTGATACAGTGGTCGTTGTTTTACTACAAAAGAATGATGCAGGGCTGGAGCAGCCTATTTTTTTTTTCAACAGATCACTAAGAGATGCAGAGGTCAGATATAACATCATGGAGAAGCAAGCCTACTCTTTGGTGAAATCTCTCAAATCTTTTAGAGTCTATGTTCTACATTAAAAAGCATTGCATATGTTCCTTCAGCATCTGTGAAGGATATTCTCATTCGGCTTGACTTAGATGGAAGGAGGAGAAAGTGGATTATCAAAATCCTTGAATTCGATCTGGAAATAAAGCCCACCAAACTAGTTAAATTCCAAGGTTTATCCAAGCTATTGGTTGAATCTAATTGTAAATATTTGGGGGTTAACTTCATCAACACTTGCTCAAAAAATTAACAAGATAAGTTGTCTGATACAAATTTTCAAGGCAACCCTCTGTTGGTAGAATGGGCCTGGTACAAAGGCATTATATATTTCCTACAAGAATTAAATCACCCTGATGGTATGGAAAAAATCAAGGCAAGAGATTTAAATCTCAAAGGAATTAGATATTGCCTTATTGACCAGGTCTTGTATTGGAAAGACTCTCTAGGTGTTCTTCTGAGATGTTTAGACCCACAAGAAGCCCAAAAGATTATGTTTGATTTTCATGAGAGCCTGTGTGGGCGACATCATTTCTAGAGAACCACAACCTACAATATTCCCAAGGTGGGGTACTTTTGGCTTACTCTATTCACTAATGTTTGTGAAAAAATCAAGGCTTGTATCAAATGTCAAAAATTCGCTGGGAAGAAGCAACTCAAGTCTCTTCCATTGAAGCATGTGGTAACTTCAGGACCCCTTTACCAGTGGGGCCTAGACTTTATTGGGGAGATTCATCCTTCTTCAAGTGGTCAACATAGGTGGATCTTAATTGCAACAGATTATTTCACCAAGTGGCTAGAATCTATCCCCACAAGGAGTGCTTCTCACAAAGTAATCATTGGTTTTCTTGAAGATATTATGGCAACATTTGGTTGTCTAAACAAAATCATCACTGATAACACTGCATCTTTTAAAGTTGAACCATTGATCAAGTTTTGTGAGCAGTTAGGAATTGAATTGATCCACTCTACCCCCTATTACCCCCAAGGAAATGTATTGGCAGAGTCCTCTAACAAGATCCTTATAAATATTATCAAAAGATTGCTAGAGGACAAAAAGAAAGCATGGGAGTCAAAGCTCAAATTTTCTCTGTGGGATGACAGAGTGTCAAAAAAGAGGTCCCTGGGCATCTCTCCTTTCCAACTTATATATGGGATTGAAGCGATTTTTCCTTCTTAGCTTGCCCTACCCGTGGAAAAATTATTCCAATATTTCCACGCAGAACCCAACGATATGATCAGAAGAATTCACCAGCTGGTAGAAGTCCAACAAACTAGAGAGCAGGTGATGGACAGAGTGCATGATCGCCTAAAAAAAATCAAGCAGGCCTTTGAAAGGAAAATAAGTAAGGACGATTTCTAGTTGGGGGATCTAGTACTCAAATGGGATGTGCCCAGACAATACAAGGGAAAACATGGTAAATTTGATTCCCTTTGGATCGGTCTCTTCAATATTTTTGAGGCACTTCCAAACAACACTTACAGGTTGCAGAATTTGGAGGGTGACAAAGTTGTTGGTAACCCTGTAAATGGGCACTTCCTGAAAAAGTTTTTTGTTTAAAGTCATAGTCGACGTCCCACCATTGTAAATATCGTTCCTATTTTATGTTTATTCTGTTTTTAGTAGGAGACTCCATAACCCAAAGAAAAGGCACTAGAAATACTTGTTCTTGGCAGTTTGTAGGGATCATGCCATCCCCTATGGAGCCAAATGTTGTCACATAAAATTGTCAGAGTCTTATGGGCTTATGGTTTCTACCTTAATCTGTATTTTTTTCCGGTCTCTCCTCCTTTTGTAGATCCGATCGTTAGTTTTCCTCTTGGCTCATAGTTTTTCTTATGTTTGCCTCCATCTGTTTGATCGACCTGTTTTTCTCTGTCAGCTTGCCTGAGAAGTATCAACCCTAAGCCTCTCTATTTACTCTGAGTTTTATCACCTCTCTCTTTTCCTCTATCACCGATTATTTTTCTTTCATGAGCCTTAAACCAGTCACCCACCTATTTTTTAACACATGCTGTAGTCGTGAGCATAAAGCACAACACTTGGAGCGGTCTGATGTGGACTCAAATCAAGCAAGTGAGCTAGATCAGATTTCAATGGCATATATCCATCAGGATATCGAGACCAGAAGGTTGCATGAAGTTTAATGTCAGACAGAGTTCTGAAATCGCAAGGTCGATCTGGGCCATCCATTTCAGAAGGACACGTGGTGCTGGATCAACATGGAGAAAGTCGTTTCGGAAAAGCTCAAGTGAGAGGCCCCGATAGCCCGATTCTTGAAATGTCGATGGCCAAAGGTCTCGAAACACCGATATTCATCTGGGTCGTCTGATGCAAAGGGACATGTGTCACCCGATCTGAGTGATCACAATTTCATGACTCAAATATTTTAGCATGGAGCACAGTGCGAACTCGCGAAATTGCGACGCACCTGAGAGTTGGGCCCATGATCACAACCCACGTTCATATGGAAGAAGGGCCATAAATAAAGGAAAAGTGCTTATTGAGTAGCGGGAAACCTATATTGTTCAAGGAAATGATCCTATCCATCAATATCAAAGAAAATCCGACCGTTGATCTAGATGGGTCATTTCGCGGGATCAAACATCAGGATATTTGAAATCAAGGGGAGTAAAGACTCCTGACAGGTGAAATCCCAAAATTCCATATGAAGGATGCATAATTTCATGGCCTAAGGTCACGTGAAGTGATGGATAGGAGCTACAACAAGGGGCAAAAGCACTCGTTTTGGTCTCATCAAAAGATCTGCATGGTTTCAAAGCATTCGGCTTGACTTGGAGGAGTCGTGAACGTCTCCTGCAGAATTCATGGGTGTCAGGCCTCGTATTGATCCTGATGAAAGTAGTTAATGGAAATGGGGAAGGTGGTTGAAACCTCATTTCACCACATAAATATAAATCATGGAAGAAATGTCCTTAGAAGTAGATTGTCAGCCCAAAGTTCCCCTGTCAACAAATTTTCCTACGAAGTCCATACTGATTCGAACTCACGTCTGACAGAAGAATGCATGTATAGACTGAAAAAAGAAGATGCATACACAAATATTTGATTGTAGTGGCCAAGTCAACACTCCCAGTGGTGGTAATCTATTCTGAGTATAAATACTCAATTTTGATATTTTGTTATGGTGGATGGTAGAGCAATGCTCATGTATTGTAAAGTTTTAAATGAAGCTTCTGGTTCTCTAGTTATGTGTTGTAGTCTGAGATTTCCTGTTTAATGAAAGAAAAATTTCTTGCTCCCTCTTGTTTCCCTCTGATAATGAAATAATTCATGAGTGACTGATTCAAAAGAATCATTATGATTGTATTATGATGAATGTTTGATCATAGTGTTGTTATAATTCCTTTCAGTTTCTTTGAGATTTGAATTCAAGAAGATCTTGTGTTTAAGTTTTTCCTCTTTGGATTGCTGGAAGACCTGATGTCCGCGACATATCTCTACACTCTCCTCACCAAAGTATTACCTCTACTCACTCTTACTCCAACTTACTGACTGCAACCTCAATTTCTTATGCATGCTAGACCAGTTTTCTGAGTTAAAATGATATCATCTCGAGTCTGCACCCATTTGACCTCTTTAAAAAAACCAACCCGTGACATAAAACTATGATGGGTACTAGGATTACCTTCGATGCAATCCGGAGGTGACTTCTAGTGCTAACACAAATATGAATATGAGTTTCCACAAGTAGAACAACATGAAGAGAAACAACAACAACAACAAGTATAATAGGAAGAACAATAAGAAAAGAAGGATCAACAAACATAAGAGGTAGATGAAACAAGAAGACATGACACAAAAACTTTGTCAAGGTATGTAGAAAAGTATCATCCTAAAATTCAAATTCTTGGAGATAGGAATCTAGGACCTCAAAAAAGGAGAGGAATAAACATGATCCAGGTGGATATTGGTGGCCACCCACATATTCCAATTCACTCTTGAAAATTTTCAGTTTAGGATGTTCTTTTGTAATTCTTTGTAATTATGGGTTCTACACTTACAAGGTTGTCTGAAGCCCTTCACATCCTCCAAGTGGATATTGGTGGCCACCAACTTAATCCAATTAGCTTATTTTGGAATTTTTCATGTTAGTACATCTTTTTGTACTTCCAAGGCTGTTTTGGGGCCCTAAATAGTGTTTTTTTGGCTTGCCACAATCAAATTGTAGATAGAGTTAGAGTTTGATGACATAATGTGTATTTCTTGAAAAGACCTTTCAAATGGGCTATCACATGCCTAAAAGGGAGTTTCTATGCAAAATTTACGACCCAGGGAAGTTGAGGTACCAACTTACCAATTAGGGTGTTGGGTATGTGTTATATTATTTGCATGTGTGTGTGTGGGCGTGTCAGATTCAACAATTGCGTATGAAAATCCCTATAGTAGTGTTATTTGTGTCATGTGCGTCGGGATGTGCGTCGGGCGCTTTCCTAGGGGGATCCTAGGGGGGGGCAGGTATGCCCCCCCTGGTTACGCGTAGTGCCCCAAAATTGTTTTTTTGGGCCAGTTTTGCTATTTTAGCGGATTTTGCTATTATTAGCAGTTTACTAAATTGATCCCGTATTAAGGGATTAGGGTTTTGTTATCTACAAAATACCCCCCAAAAATTGTATATATTGTATGGTGAATGGTGAAATTCAAGATATGAATATAAGAAAGGTTTTCCTAGCTGAGGTTTTCTGGTATAAAATCTCTGTGTACTATGTGTATGAGCCATTGATTAAATTTTTTTTTTCTTAAGAATATATATGCATTGATTTAATTCATAGGTTTAAAACTTACATGTGGTATCAGAGCTCATTTTTTGCTTCAGAGGGACGCCTTTGTTGCTGAGGGTTTGGCTCAATCTTGATAGATCAAGTTGATCTTGAGTCTGTGATAAACCTGGGTTTAGTGGGATCTTTTGTGGTGGTTATTTGAGTGTAGAAAGAGGAATGACGAGATCTTATAGAATCGAGATAGAGAAGTTCAACGGTAAAAACTTTGAGCTATGGAAGCTCAAGATGGAGGACCTTCTTGTAGACAAAGAACAATGGATCATTGTGGATCCTAGTACGCAGCCTATTGGTACACCATCAACTAGCACACAGGCTACCGGTACACAAACTACTAGTACACCACCTGCTGGTATGTCGAAGGAGGATTGGGAGAAGTTGGATAGAAGAGAAAGGAGTATTATTCAACTTTGTCTGGTAGATTCAGTGTTGTTGAATGTCTCGGGAGAATCTACAGGGAAGGAACTATGGGATAAGTTGGGGAATTTGTATCAATCAAAATCCCTGGTAAACAAATTGTTTCTTCGAAAGAAGTTGTATCATCTTAGGATGGAAGATGGAGATTTTGTGATAGAAAATCTAAATGCCTTTAATACTCTAGTAAGTCAACTTGTCTTTGTTAATATTACGATTTCAGAAGAAGAGAAGTGTATTATTTTCTTATGTTCTTTTCCAGACTCTTGGGATAATCTGGTTGTAGCAATTGGTAGTACCACTCAATCTACATTGAAGTATGAAGATGTAGTTTTATCCTTTTTATCTGAAGAGATGAGGCAGAAAAGCATGGATAATCATAGCACATATTCTTTATTTGTAAGAGGTTGTACCCAAGACAAGAATCCTAGTAAGCCTTTGGGGGGGAGACCTAAATCTACAGGTAGATCTAAGTCTCCAAGAAAATATTTGAGGAAATGATGGAAGTGTGGTAAAACAGGGCACTATAAGAAAGATTGCAAGTCTAAGAAGGTTGAAAAAACAAAGGGATCTGATAGTACCTCTTCCACAGAGGCAAAAACCTCCATTGAAGAAGGAGGTGATGTTTACCTGGCATCTATAGGTACACATGTAGACCATGATGTATGGTTGATCGACTCAAGTGCATCATACCATATGAATCCTCATAGAGAGTGGTTCTCTGAATATGAAAAATATGATGATGGTGATGTATTCCTAGGATATGACTCGACAGCAAAAATCATGGGACATGGAAGGGTTAAGTTGTTGATAAAATATGGAAGGATTAGAACTCTGCCCGGGGTTCTACACATTCCAAAACTTGCCAGGAGCCTAATATCTATAAGCAAGTTGGATGATGCAGGAGTGGATACTATATTTGGAAATAACACTTGCAATATGGTACGAGGAGCAATGGTGTTGATGAGGGGAGTTGGGTGTGGAACTATGTACAAGTTGTTGGGAATCACTTATACTAATGGGTGTAACAGTTATGTTTTCCCTGAGCAGAGAAATGAAGGAGACAAGACCAATAGTGTCCCAGAAAAGAAGACCATGTTGTGGCATCAAAGACTGGGGAATATTGGAGAAAAGGGCCTTCGAACACTACACGATAAAGGTATGGTTGAATGTATGTCTAATTGCACTCTGGATTTTGATTTCTGTGAGCATTGCATATATGGTAAACATAATTGAGTAATATTCCCATCTGGTGCTATAAGAGCAAAGGGGATCTTAGATTTGATACACAGTGATGTGTTTGGACCTGTTCCTGTTCCATCCCTAGGTAAATCTGTGTATTATGTTTCATTCATAGATGATTTTTCAAGGAACACATGGATTTATTTTCTTAAAAAGAAATATGAGGTATTTGATAAATTTAAATAGTTTAAGGCTCTGGTAGAAAATCAGACAGAGAAGAAAATAAAGGTATTGAGAACAGATAATGGTGGAGAATTCTGCATAAATGAATTCGAAGAATTCTGTAAGAAGTGTGTTATAGAAAGGAAAAATACTACTCCATACACTCCTCAACAGAATGGAGTTGCAGAAAGGATGAACATGACATTGATGGAAAAACCAAGGAGCATTCTTAGCGGTGTCAGGTTGGGACAATAATTCTGGGTAGAGGCAATGGGTAAAACATGTTACCTGGTCAATCGATCACCTTCATGAGCATTGGATGATAAAACTCCAGACAAGGTATGGTCTGGAAAGAAACCCTCTCTTCAACATCTTAGAGTGTTTGGTTGTGATGCTTATGTACATGTTCCAAAGGAAAATAGGAGTAAGTTGGATAAAAAGGCTGAAAATTGTACCTTTATTAGTTATAAATATGGTGTGAAAGGTTATAATCTTTGGAATCTAGAAACCAAGAAGACTGTTTACAGTTGAGATGTTGTTTTCAGAGAGGTAAAATATGTGTCCAAATAGATATTCCTACCAATGCAAGACGAACCTGAGAAAATAGAGCTTGAGTTGGATGATGCAAAATATGAATCATCTAAAGAAGAGGAAGCAAAAGACGAATAAGAAGAACCTCATACCTCAGTATTGAGGAGATCAATGAGAGATAAAAGGAAATCAAAAAGGTATAGTCCACCTAATTTTCGTTCCAACTTTTATTTATCTATTACTGATGATGATCCTAGAACTGTCAGGGAAGCAGTGAATTCAGAGGATAGTAACTCTGGAAGAAGGCCATGGTTGAAGAAATGGATTGCTTGGATAAGAATGAGGCATGGGATATAGTTGAGTTGCCAGTTGGAAGAAAATATGTTGGTATAAAATGGTTGTTTAAGAAGAAGTTTAATGCACAAGGTAAAGTGGAGAAATATGAAGCTTGGTTAATAGAAAAAGGTTATTCCCAGGTAGAAGGAATTGAGTTTGGTGAGATTTTTTCTCCTTTTTCTAAGTTAACTTCTATTAGACTTATTTGATATATTTTTGTTTCTTTTGATCTTGAAGTGGAACAGATGGATGTGAAGACAACAATCCTACATGGGGATATAGAAGAAGAAATCTACATGAAGCAGCCAGAAGGCTTTGTAGTGAAGGGAAAGAAAGAGTTGGTCTGTAAGCTAAAGAAGTCACTATATGGTCTAAATAAATCACCTAGGATTTGGTACAAAAATTTTGACACATACATCATTGGATTGGGATTTGTAAGAAGCATGACTGATCACTGTGTATATTCCAAGTAGGTTGGTAATCACTTCATTTATGTAGTGTTGTATGTTGATGACATGTTGGTGGTAGGAAATAACATGGATGTTATCAAGGAGGTGAAATTGCATCTATCCTCCAAATTTGACATGAAGGATCTCAGTGTTGCTAACTTCATTATGGAAATGAAGATTAAAAGAGATCATGCAAATAGGAAACTCTGGTTGAATCAGAGAAAATATGTTGAGACGATATTGCAGATGTTTAATATGCATGGAAGTAAGCTGGTCAAGGTTCCTATTCCTATAGGTGTAAAGTTATATGCAGATCAGTGTCCCAAGACATAGAAAGAAGAAGAGGACATGTCCCATGTTTCGTATGCTAGTGCAGTTGGCAGTTTGAGGTATGAAATGGTCTATACTAGACCCAAAATTGCACATACAGTGGGAGTTTCGAGTAGGTATATGTCAAAACCAAGGAAGGAGCATTGGACAACAGTAAAGAGGGTCTTCAGGTATCTTTTTGGCACTACCAGTTATGGATTGTGCTACCTAGGAAGACCAGGATTGGACAGAGTGGTGGACATACATGGCTTTGCTGATGCAGACTAGGTTGGAGATATGGATTGCAGAATATCTACAAGTGGGTATGTGTTTAACCTATTTGGAGGAGCAATCAGTTGGATAAGCAAAAGACAGGCTATAGTGGCACTGTCAACTACAAAATCTGAATACATGGTAGCTACTCATGCAAGCAAGGAAACAATATGGTTACAAAGATTGTGTTCATGTATTGGGTTGGTACAACAAGTAGTGAGATTAGATTGTGAAAGTTAGAGTGCAATATTCTTGGCAAAGAACCCAACTTATCATTCGAAGACAAATCATATTGATGTTTAGTATCACTTTGTGAGAGACATGGTTGAGGAAAAGAAGGTGTTGTTGGAAAAGGTTGACACTTTGAAGAATGTTGCAGATTCATTGACAAAGTCTGTGAGCACAGAAAATTTCTCCTGGTGTAGAGTAACAATGGGCATTGCT
>ML796327.1:208683-242607 GCA_009831015.1 Picea engelmannii | reverse complement strand
TTTGGGTGTTTTTTTTCTATTTTTAGGAGTTTACTAAATTAATCCTGGATTAAGGGATTAGGGTTTTTTTATCTACGAAATACCTAAAAACATTGTATATATTGTATGGTGAATGGTGAAATTCGAGATATCAATATAAGAAAGGTTTTCTTGGTATAAAATATTTGTGTACTATGTGTATGATCCATTGATTAAATTCTATTTTGCTTAAGAATATATATGCATTTCTTTACTTCACAGGTTTAAAACTTACATGGGGCCCACATAACTTTTTTCATTTCATATCCTGGGGTTAGGTTTTTGGACGTCCAGGGTTTTGGAATTAATGAGTAATGTTAAAAAGGCATTTGGAGCATCATTGTAATGATTATTCTCAGAAGGATTCGAGTAGAAGCCACATATATTCTCAAATATAAATACCACCATTTGGGATGTTGTTTTTAGTTCTGTAGTTTTACAATTTCAACCTATTTTATTTATTCAATAGAAGTTATGATTCACTAGATATCTGTTGTTTTTCTTTGTATCTATGGGTTTTTGCATTCGGTCTATTATTCATTTCGTTCCACTCATAAATCTAGATAAATGGTGTTAGAGCAGTCTTGTCTTCATTTGTTTTTCTTCAAGCATGTCCCCAACAAGATCTAGGTACAATACGTTGGGACTCGAACTAGTCAAGCCTTTGCAATATTGGTCACACCGATCCCAAAAAAAACCCATGGGGGACGAGAAGAAAGATGATGGAGCAGGATATCCTTTTAAAATCTTGCTCGAGGAAGCCATTACACTAAAAATGAATGAAATTGTTGGAGTTACTTCACAGACACCTAGGATTTATTTTTCCTAAGGTTATTCCTTGTTTATTAGTCATAATTAGTCATTATCTAGTCTCCTATATTTTAGGGGAGAATATTCCACCTGGAGAATATTCTCTTTCAGTTGACACTTCAGTTTGACTAGTTGAGTTGAGTTTAGATGTTGCATTGGTTTTGTCACCATGCAACATTAGGATCATCACCAACTCACTACTCTTTGTTCAGTCGGTTAACTGAAGACTAGTTGACTAGTTCACTCAGTTAGGTGGCAATTCACTCCCGTAACTACCTAAGAGACTAGATAGGTAGCAATTTACTCTTGTAACTATTGGTGTGTGTCTAGATAAATCTAGACCACCACTATGGATCATTAGTTACTCATGTATCCTATATATATTGTAAATTATTCACTCTTTGAGTGTGGAATACAGTTAATGATAATTCTTCCATTCTTTCTATCTTGCTTCTTCTTTCTCAATTTCTCTCTGCAAATGTGTGTAGTATTTTCTAGCTAGATATATTATGTGCAGGTTCAAGACATTTACATGGTATCATAGATGACAGACTGCTAAGCAAAAGCTACACCAAATCATTTTTTGCAGGTACAAAAGATTGAAGACAACAAAAGATGGATTATTCACCGGAAATACTTCTCACGCCTCATAACTATTTGGAATGGAAGCCAAACATTCTACTTCTTCTCAGAAGTAGAGGCTTATACCAAATAACCATGGAAATGAAGGTAGATCTTGATTATGTCGATTGGAAAAATGGATTTCTCAATAGACAAGATATGGCCATAGGAATTATCAGCATGTCTATTTCCCCCGAACTTTTCCATCAAGTATATAAAGAATCACAAGGATTAACTAGAAATGAATTATGGACCATATTGGAGGTTCTATTTGGGAATAAAGAATATTGTGAATATTTCATGCAGGAGGTCGAACAGATAGAGCCAGAAGAGAAGCCATCAAAAGATCAAGTCTCTTATTATAAAGAGTCTTCTACAAACGTTTTTGCATAAATTAGTATTCCAATAATTGAAGATGATGTCTACTCCATTTCAAATTTATTTTCTGAAATTCAGGTGGAATATATATGGCAGGCATCTCAGGAGTCACATGCAGACAGTGTTGCATGCACCATGCATGCATCTCAGGAGACAAAAAGAGAGACACGCACATCAGACACCATTCTGATATTTTATGAGCACAATTTGAACAAACAAATTGGATATTTTAATTCCTCTCAGGAAAATATCCAATTTCAAAAAAACAATCGTCCGAAACAGAGTCCGTAAAGTGAAGTTACGATCATTTTAAAATCAACAAAATTTCAGCATTTTTCTGGAAACGGCCGCACGGTTTTCAAAATTTCATCCAAAATTTATTTCGATATTATTCATTACAAGAAGATAAAGTGAATATGTGTGGAAATATCAATGATTCATATACTTCATCAGATCCGTGCGGACATCTACATCTTCAACAAAATCTTCAAAGAGCACAAACTTGCACAGCTACAAGGTCTTCTTAGAGTGAAGGACATGGTTGCTTAGAAAATCCCTTTTGTTCCTTATCATTTTTTATTTTATGCATTGTAATTTGAGGGAGGGTTTTGTTCCCAAGAGGTTTTCCCTCTTTCCTCATTTATTTCAGTGTATCTTTTGTATTTGGGTACCTAACATGGCCTCGTAGCTGAGACCCATTCTTTATTTTCACCATAGTGATGTTTAGGGGGGGTGTTGGAGTTGCTTCACACACACCTAGAATTTATTTTTCCTAAGGTTATTCCTTGTTTATTAGTCATAATTAGTCATTATCCAGTCTCTTATATTTTAGGGGAGAATATTCCACCTGGAGAATATTCTCTTTCAGTTGACACTTCAGTTTGACTAGTTGAGTTGAGTTTAGATGTTGCATTGGTTTTGTCACCATGCAACATTGGGATCATCACCAACTCACTACTCTTTGTTCAGTTAGTTAATTGAAGACTAGTTGACTAGTTAACTTAGCTAGGTGGCAGTTCACTCCCGTAACTGCCTGAGCGACTAGACTAGGTAGCAGTTTACTCTTGTAACTGCTGGTGTGTGTCCAGATCAATCTAGACCACCACTATGGCTCATTAGTTACTCATGTATCCTATATCTATTTTAAATTATTCACTCTTTGAGTGTGGAATATGGTTAATGAGAATTCTTCCATTCTTTCTATCTTGCTTCTTCATTCTCAATTTCTCTCTACAAATCTGTGTAGTATTTTCTAGCTAGATATATTATGTGTAGGTTCAACACATTTACATGGTAGCTAGATCTATTATAGATCTATTATGTGTAGGTTCAACACATTTACAAAAATGATGGAAACATTTGCACAGATCCTTCAGTGACTGCCCACAAGAGTCACATATTCATAAAGCATCCATGCAACCCCCTTCAAGGTACAAGTAAATTTTTATATTCCATTATTTGAAGGACTGATATATGCGGATATTGTAGATAAATGGTTGAATCTGTTCGAAGGGTAATTTTCAGTCCACAATTTTTCCGATAGGGAAAACATTACTTTTTCACTCCTCAAAGTCATCCCCCATGTTAAGGACTAGTGGGATAATTACTATGAGCAAAGGGCCATAAAGGAATATGCAAGAGTTTTGGTCACTCCCACATGGGATTCCTTTAGGGATGCCATGAAAGAAAAATACTACCATGTTGGAAGCTATGAGGATCAGTACACAAGATGGACCATGATGCGTCTGGAAAGCGACCAGATAGTACCGGATTTCACCAATATTTTCCATACCCTACACACCAAATTGGGTATCAAAGACTTTGAACTCCATCTAGTGCTCAAATATTGTAGTTGTCTACATATATACATTCAAACAAAAAAGTATTTTCTGTACATTGCATCATTAGGTGTGTCTTATAGATATGTTTTCAAGATCGAGCATAAATTTAAGTAGAAGAGGCGATATTTTGGATCTGTAAACTCCTCACAGTTGAAGCAGGGAAAATGTGGCCGCAACCCACAAAACAAGGGATAGAGAAATGATTGTAACTCTCAAGACAACCATCCAAGACATAACAAAAGAAGGGTAATGATAATTCAAAGAAGGACACGGGAAATTGGTATGAATACAAATAAAATCCCTTGGCACAACACCGAAGAATGTCACTCCAAGCAATCACTGGTGGACGAGTTGAAATCTTCTGAGTTAGAGAAACATTATGAGTCTGAATCAAATCCAAAAGGAGGGAATCATATTATTGATGTCGAACCCAGTGCCACTGTCACTACCACCAAAGTCTAGAGAAGCAAACCAGAAGAACCAGAGGAAGGGGAAAGCCTCTATCACTCACATATGTGGGTAGAGGGGGTTCCTCTTCATTTCATTATCGATAGTGGAAGTCAAAAGAACCTGATCTTAGAAGAGGTCGTTAAGAGACAGAACTCATCGATGACACCGTACCCACAACCCTACACCATCGATTGGATTTGCTAAGGAATATATATCCACGTCAGTGAATTGTGTCATATGCCCTACGACATTAGGCCCTTCAAAGACGAGGTATTGTGTGATATTTCTCCCCTTGAAGTTTGTGATGTTCTTTTAGGACAACCATATTTGTGGAAGCGACATGTTGTGTATGATTCTAAACCCCAAAGTTTTATTATTACTTTTGGTAGACAATTGTATAGGATACCAGAGGTAGCTCCGCCTACCGCTTCTTCTTTAATCTCTGCTAATAAATGTGGTAAGGTCATTTCAAAGACCGAGAACTTCATCTTCTTTGTGATCTGTTCTCACAGTAGGCATAAGGTCACTACCACATCTGTGGCCTCTATACAGAGCCTCTCTTTTCAATAAAGGAAAGTGGACGATATCCTGTAAGAGTACAAAGACATCTTCTCACCCACCGGGGTACCGACGCACTTCCAAGTCAAGCATCCAATTGATCTAACCCTCGGTGCACCTCTGCCTAATGGATAAGTCTATCATCGATCGTTGATGGAAAATTATGAAATCAAGCGTAATATCCAAGAGTTGCTTCAAAAGGGGCACATCAGACCCTGCTCCTCCCCTTGCAAAAGCTCGATTGTACTGCTGCAGAAGAAAGAAAGGACCTAGAATCTTTGCATTGATTAAAAAACATTAAACGAAATCATAGTTAAGAACCAGTACACAATTACTTGAATTGATGACCTTCTTGACCAACTCAAGGGGAAAAAATTATTCACTAAGATTGAGCTAAAGTCTGGCTATTCCCAGGTTCCCATCGAATCGACTGATGTATGGAAGACAACTTTCAAATTTAAAGAAGGTCTCTTCGAATGGATGGTCATGCCCTTTGGATTAAAAAATGCACCAGCCACATTCATGAGGTTTATGGATGATCTATTGAGACCCTTCACCAACTCTTTTTTTTTTTTTTATTTGGATGGCATCCTCATATTCAGTAGAACTTGGGAGGACCACATGCAACATATTCAACAGGTTTTGAGCACTTTGTGGCAAGACAAGCTATATGCCAACTTGGAAAAATTTTCCTTTGGAATGAACGAGGTCCAATACTTGGGCTACATTGTTGATGAGCATGGGGTATATGTGGATCCATCTAATATCCAAGTCATCCATTATTGTCCAACCCCGACCACACTAAACAAGCTTCAAAGCTTCTTGGGAATTTCCAACTTTTATCGATGGTTTGTGTTGGAATTCTCCCATATTGCATGGGCCCTTAGCTAAGTGACCAAGGGTGGTGGCAGGGAAATGTTGGCATGGGGGAAGGCATAAAAATGAGCATTTAATGATCTGAAGCATCACTTATGCTCAACTCTAGTACTCTCCTTACCCAATCTACAACAACCATTCAATATTGATATTGATGCATCTGACTATGTTGTAGGTGCAATTCTCACTCAGCATGGTCATCCAGTAGCATATTATAGTGAGACACTCTCAGATACCATCCAAAAATACCCCACCTATGACAAGGAAATGTATCCCATTGTGTAAGCATGTCGTCAATGGAAAGACTACATTTTGAGAAAGGAGATAATAATCCACACTGATCACAAACCTCTGCAACTCATATAGACATAAGGGAAGTTGCAGAACGACCTCCATCAAAAGTGGTCGACATACCTGCAACAATTCCATATCAACATCAAGTATAAGACAAGGAGCACAACTTGTGTTTTTTACTGCATCAATCGACCTCCCATGGATGTACTCACCACCATGCTACATTCCTGTGGGCATAAGGAACCTGAGTGGCCCCAAATTTATCAACGAGATCCCGACTTAGAAACCACCTATGAGCTCTTGGGTACAAGCGCGAATGTCGCCAATTTTTACATTCAATATGGACTATTATTCCATATTGGCCATCTCTGTGTTCCTGTAAGCTTGTGTGCAAAGATTATTTGAGAGGCTCACTACATTCGAATGGCAAGATATTTTTGCGGGGAGAAAACTGTGTTTGTTATAGAGAAACATTTTTATTGTCCAAAACGTCGACAAGACGTCAACAAGTATATCATATATTTTACTACTCGTGCCATTGCCAAGCCATCCATCAAGAAGCAAGCCTTATACACCCCTCTTCCTACTCCCGAGAGGCCTTGTAAATCCATCTCGATGGATTACACGCTTGGTCTTCTGGCCACCAAGAAAGGAAATGATTTTGTATTTGTGGTGGTTGATCGGTTTTCAAAAGTTTCCATTCTCCCAGCCTACAGGAAGAGAATCACAGCGACATATAATACCAAGCTCTTCCTTGAATGAATGTGGGTCCATTTTGGGATACCACAAACCATCATCCCTATCGAGACAACATGTTCCTCAACATAGTTTGGTCTAGTCTCTGGTCACTGTTGGACACCAAGCTCACTAAATCCACTAGCTTCCACCCTCAAACCGATGGCCAAATAGAGGTCATCAATCACATGATTGTGCACATCTTGTACATGTATAAATCTAGGAATCCACATACATGGGATGAGAGTCTTCCCTATTTTCAAAAAAACTACAACAAGGATCTCCATAACTCCACCAACCATAGCCCCTTTCAATTGGGGCTGGGATTCCAACCCGTGGGTCCCATTGATGTTGCACTACCTTTTGCAACCACACAGACAGATTCTTCCCATGTTTAGTCTGAGGATGACAAAGCCACCAAATTTTGTATAAATCCAATGCTAAGTACAAGCATCACCATGATGAGATTTTGTAGAAAGAGAAGGCTTAGTACAAGCATTTCCATGATGAACACCGGGTATCGCACAAGTTTCAGGTGGGAGATAAGGTCTAGTTACATTTGCATAAAGAATTCCTTATAGGGCCCCATCAAAATCTCTATCCACTTTTCTATCGGCCTTACACTATCACCAAGGTTGTGGGTGACAATCATTTTGAGATCAACACTCCTCCTTTCCTTGGATTTCATCTAGTGTTCAATGCGGACCTCCTCTAGCTGTATTTTCCACCATTATTGGACACCTCGGAGATCGCAGAACAGTTGAAACCAACAAAGCTCAACCCTGATTGCATGGAACAAGCATCCACTTATTAGATAGTGAACACACAAGTGAAGGGAACTCACCAATAGAGGATCCATCTTTATTAGGTTTTCAAGGCAGGGAAGCTCCTCCACCAAGAAAAGTGGCCCAAGGTCATATGTAATGTAGTCAGTCAGAATTGTTGCAAGGTTTCAATTTGTACCAAAAGAATCTCATGTACAAGAAGTCAAGAGAATATTCATATATCTGAAAGGTACTTTGGACTATGGAGTGTTGTATCCAAAAGGTGAATACTTTACCTGGAAAGAAGACACTGATGTTGATTGGGCAGGATGTGTAGATGACCAAAAAATCACAAGTGGAGGCATATTATTTGTAGGAAATTTCCTAGTGTCCTGGATGAGTAAAAATCAATCATCAATATCTTTGTCAACTGTATAAGTTGAATACATTGCAGAAGAAACTTGTTGCACATACTTTCTTCAAATGAAGGGACCTTACAAGAAATTTATTTTTCCTACAAACAATCGATATCTATATTATGTGATAACACCAGTGAAATAATAATTTCTAAAAACCCTGTCTTGCATTAAAAAACAAAACACATACCTATCAAGTACCATTTTCTAAGAGAACAGGTTGAAAACCAAGTTGTAAAGATAGAGTATGTGCCAACAAAGGAACAAATTGAAGTCATGTTTACATAACCACTACCCATAAATACATTTGAGTATCTCATATAGGATATGGAATTCATTCCCATTTCTAATTTAAAACTTTCATTGAAATCTGTTGGGAGCTCAACAAAAACAAAAGATCAGGGGGAGAGTACATGGTAAAATTTATCTAAAAGAGATAAGGGAATGGGAATAGGTGGAGAAGTAGAGAAGGATACTGATTGTATATAATAAACTGGAGATTACAGTGGAAAAGGAAGAAACATCCCTTTTCCATTGATGTCAAAGGGGGAGAACAAAGAGATAGGGGGAGACTTGACTAGCATAATTTATGAATGTGTTGCAATCAATGAAAAAGGGGGAGATTGTTGGAAATGGTTTTGTCATTGATTTCAAAGGTATTCATAGAGTTCATTGATATTGTATAATAGATAATCTGACTATGTTAATGATAGAGAGATATCATGCGTTGTGTTAATAAGTCCCTGCAAATGACAGGTTCAGATATTGAACCAGAAAAATAGAGGAGGCCTCCAAAATGTTAGAGAGAAAGAGAGATAAAGAAGCATTATAAGAATATAAATGAAGGAAAGAGTAATAATATCATAGAAGTGTTGAAGCACTGAAATGGATAAGTCCCAAATAGGATCACTACCATGAAGAAAACTATGTGTTTAAGTCGACGAAAATCATAGTCGTTGATTTGGAACAATGAACCAATCTGAACCATTGGTTGGAGCATGTAAGAGTCCAATGATGAAGGAAATATGAATTTAATGATATTCATTGATCTATTAGAGTGGCTACAGGAGAAAATTTGAAACTGTTGATCGGGGGACAAGGACAACAGAGTGTTTAAGTGTGAAGAGAATTTGATGGAAGAAACTTTGAGTCAATAGGAACCATTGATCTATCAGATTAATATCGAATAAGTTTGGACTATTGATCAGAGGTCAAGGCCATCATAGTGTTTGGTTCATTGGGACTCCAATGGGAGAGACTCTAAGTAACTAGGAACTGTAGATCCATCGGAGGATCTACCTCATTCGTTGGATATTTAATGATCTGTTTCAAGGTAGGAGATTGACATCAGAGCGACGTATTATGAAAACCATGTGTCAAAGTGCTAGGTCAAGATGGTCTACAAAGAAGATCCAGAGGAAGTGGTGACATCACGACCACGTCAATTTCAGGTTATCACCATGACATTAGCTACATGGAATGAAACAACTAGATCACGCGTCCTGTGGGCATTGGACCACATGTCATAAGCACATTAATCCATATGCAATTAGAGTTCCATATCATAGTTTTGAACAAGTCTGGAGGTAGTAATGATGTTATCACAAGGTCATCACTACATCAACTACATTTGGTAACATGTGTTGTATTGGGCCATGTGTCATGATTAGATCTTTGTCGTTCATTAGAGAGGCTCTAGATAGAGTTACCTATAGTAAATATACTTTGAAATATTAGGACTATGAGAGATAATGACAACCATTAATTTGATTTGGGTATATATTCATCATTCATAGAAGAATAAATGGTTGAAGTGGAGTTTTTTAATGGGTTCCAATGAAGGAAATCCGAGGAGCGATCTAGACTGTAGAGAAACAAGAAGGAAAGATACAAACTTAGTCATAGATATTTCGTTGGTTTGTATTGAATCTCCATGATTAGTTAAAGGGATAGGAGATAAATGTTGTTCATGATGAAGGAGAGATGCAATCAACACCATTGATTCTGGGTCTTCAAGGATCCTTGGATTTGTTGTAGTACGTTCCATCGGAGTGGAGTTGATGAACAAGTTCTAATGAAGAGGATTATGAGACTCAACGATAGTCATTGATCAACGATTGAATGATTGTTTTGCATCGAAGTGTTTTTGAGTGTTTCAGCATCTTGATGAGCCTAATATCAAGGAAAACATTGATGGATGAGATCAAATATGGACTAGATCTAACAACGGATAAGTGTATATGTAATGTGAGTCTGATAGGCCCAGTGGTCCCGATGAACGCGATCATTGTTTGATGGTTACAATTGTTTCAAGGGTTGATATAATGACTATTGAGCATCATGATTATGTTGAGTGTTTCAATACCCTTGTTATGTTAATATGAAGAAGACTAGATCAATGATTGAGAATTAATTGAAGAAATGATCGGATGATTGTTGAGTACCAGAGTTATGTTAAGTGTTTTAGACCCCCATTTGTCCCAATATTAGGGAACTAATTCAACAGATAATATTTATTTAAGGGTAGATATGATGGTGGATGTGTGTTTTATGGTCTGAGAAGAAGATAAGGACTAAAAAAGAAGGGGCTTGTACAACTATGTGAAGGAATCTGAGACTGGTTTCAATGGATATTTAGAGCCAATATCACAAGTACATTTTGTGTATGTGGACAAATCCATGGAGGTAGGAAGCTCTATAAATGATGATTTTATGATTGAGCTAAAGTGTGGAAGTGAGTGAATTCGAAGAGAAGTAGAGATCTGTGACTCTGAGGTTCACAGGTCTGAGGATAGACAAGCATGGAAGAAGAGAAGATATGAAATTTTGGGAGGTGCAAGGAAATTTTGAAATTATGTAGAATGAAAGTCCTAAGACAAAGCAATGATTCTCCATTTGAGAATATATGAACAACATATTATGATGGTGTGGATGTTACATTATTAGTAGAGATGTTATCTATTGTCTTCAACTGAAGAGGTCGTTCGAGATATATTTACTTCAAGGTGGCATGATGGTGCTTATGAATATTGGTGTCTTCATTCTGCAGGTTGGAGCCTATGATATAGGGGGTTGTAGCCTCCTTCCAGTTGGTGCTGGTAAATCTAGGGAGTTGGTGCTTCCTTTGAGTTGGTGTTGGTAAATCTAGGGAGTTGGTGCTTCCAACCATTCGGTGCTGGTAAAGATAGGAAGTCGGTGCTTCCATCGAGTTGGTGCTAGTAAAGCCAGGGGGTTGTAGCCTCTTTTAATTTGGTGCTCATAAATAAAATGAATGTAATTTTGGTTTTTAATAAGAAAAGAAATATATTTTGTGGTTTTTCTCTCTATTAAGGGTTTCCGCGTTACATCTTGTTTACTATGTTTATCTTGTGATGGTGAATGTTTTGTTCTATTTTTGGTTAGTTGTTACATACTATTGTACAATGTTAATAATTGGGATAAAGTGAAAAAGTTTGTTAGATATTGATTCACCCCCCTTCTCAGTATCCCTGTGTGTTCCAACAAATTAGTTGGTACTGGTAAAAAAAATATCATTCGGAAAATCCATATTAAATATGCAAAGAATGTGGACTTAAAATACTAAATTGATGTTCTGGATGTAAAGTTCTCAAAACAATAGGGTGTTTAAAAAAAATGACACTAGAAATAGACTTTGAATGTGAAAGTTGTTCCCTTTTGAAAAAAAGGAATAAACTATAACCAAAGAGACACATGGAAAGTAGCATTTGGTCCATGTGGTGATGCTCCTTGTTCACTAAATTTCTTATAACTTCACTTTTACAAATAAGTTGCTTATGAAGTGACCCACTTTTATAGAACAAGTGAAAACAACTTTTACAATGTAGTTACTTTAAATGAAAGTTGCATTCAAAACAAAAAACTTCAAATAAAATATTAAAGTTATTTAATAGTGATTCACTTTTATAAATAAGTGAAATTCAATTTACAATGAACGAATGAAATTTTTCAAAAAATGTAACAAAAAATAGACTTGAACTCAAGACCTCTTACTTAATAAAGAAACTTTTAACCAATTGAGCTAGTGAAAAAATGTTATAATCTTAAGAAGGAGGATTGGGGGTGTTTTTGTTGTGGTGGAAGATGGTCATGGAGTTTATGCTAAAAAAAAATATTTTTTTTGTGCTCACACAGAATTATTTTTTCTTCTCGAAGACAACAAGGGTTAGATATTGTTTAGCTTACCCAGAAAATGCAATTTCCCCTCTGTTTCTAATCTACCAAGATCGCATAGAGAACATGACAAAGATCATACGTAGACAAGAAAATCCTTTCCACCCTATTTATGATTTGTCAAGATCACACAAACCACAAGGAAAAGAGAATACACAAATAAAAAAGAGTAGCAACCCATAAATAAAAAAAGAAAACCGAAATAAAAACAAAATATTATCTCTGTAAAAAGTTAAAAGGGCGTATTTAGGCTCTATACCTTTAGATTCAACTGAAATAGTCATATCTTGGGAAAAAAAATAGTTTTGAGTAAAATGAAAAGTGTTTCTAGTTGAAAGAAGCTCTTTGGATGCAATGTAACAATCCTCTCAGCCCAGAAATGTAAAGAAATGGAAGAAAATAGAGATTCAAAACACATCTTTAAGATCTCAATCTATAACGAGAGCATGTATTCAAATGCACTCTATCGTGTTTGAAAACACATGTATTCCACCAGAGGAAAAACACCTTCAATAACCACTCAGATAACCAAATCAAATATCAACACACTATTGTTTTTATGTGGTAAAACCCTTGTGGGGAGCATCCACGGCCCCACCAATGCAACCACTTGGAGAAATTTATTAATGCAAAAGAAAAAATTACAAGAGAGTTACAAGAGAATTTCTCATAATCGATTGTTAGAAAATGACACTTCATTCTATTTAAATAGAGATCATGGACCAACTGGGTGCTAAGCCATGGATCAATGTAGTCATTAATATTGAGGAGAATATGAGCCATCAGATCACCCTATGTTGGGAATATATCATGACCATCAAATTACCTAACTACAAATGCATACTAATGAATACTAAAGAAACACGCTTTTACCTAATGACATATTATACCAAGTTGATCTTAACCAACCCTTAAGTGTCTAAATAAACTAACATCCCTTCCTTGTTTAAAACCATGACTACTGGTGATGAGTAAGTGTTTGTACTAGGATGTATGACCTCTAGTCCCAACAATTCTTGAATGATCTTTTCTATTTCATTGTTTTGTGCAAAAGGGTGTCAATAAGGATGTACATTTGGTGGTTGACTTCCTAGAATTGGGGAAATACCATGGCTATACTCTCCATGAGAAGAGGGTAAACCCTTTGTTGTCTCAAATACCTGATGATGTTTGTGAAGGACAAACTGCAAGTTTAGGTGGATTTCTTGTGTGAGACTTTCTGTAACATATATGGTATTAAATTGGGAAATAATACCAAGGTAGCCTCTATTTCATAAATTATCCATATGACAAGAGATAAATATTTCAAAACTAATTGCTTGAAGCCATCAAAGCATGTGTACATGACCCTATTTACTGAAACTCATATATAGTTCCTTGAAATCCATGATGACTGGTCCCAAAGTGCATAGCCATTCTACCCCCAACACTATATCACAACCACCTAGATCGATGGAAAAGAGATTGGTTTTGAGATAATAGTAATCCATATAGAGTTTGGTATTTCCACATCAACCTCCACATTTCATTATACCTCCATTAACAATCTTGATTTGGAAGTCTTGCACCAGGTGGAAGAAACAATGGTTTCTTCTACCATTCTCTTGTGAATGAAATTGTGAGTACTTCCACTATCAACCAAGACTACTACTTGTTGGTTATTGATGTAGCTTGTAAGTATCAAGGTTTGTAGAGTTGAAATTATCGATAATCCATGTAAGGAGATTAGGGGTTCTTCCTAAGGAAATTAAGGATTGATTTCTTCCTATGTAGGAGTGTTGATGTCTTCAATATGCTACTTCAATGTCTCTTGATCCAAACTATGTAAGGAATGAAATGAAAGACAAGAAAGGACATGTGGCAGATATAAGAAAAAATATAATGGAGAGTGCAATAATATAGTAAGAAATCAACTCTTTATAATTAAATAGCATAATATCGTAGTACACACACCATCTTAGAATGATATTATATTCTCTCTGAAAGGGAGAGATGTCATCTAGCTCATTTTCCAAGAAGTTATTACAAGAGGTCAGAAGTGTGGTATTTAAACATAAGAAATACTTCTTAATTTCCAAAAATCTAACCATTATAGGCGAAGTGCCAAAAGGTCTGCGAGCCTAAATTGGACACTCCTTTTGAGTTCAAGATGCTCTAAAAATAAATATTATATGTCCACATCATGGAGGAATAATTAGATGATTTTTTAGAAATGAGAGGGCTCATAGATATATTAATTACGGGTTCCTTTTCACTTGAGAGTCATATATTTTCACTATTTTATCATTATTTGTTTTATTTTATTTATCCCACCTTACACATACTATGGGTTAAAAAAACCACAGGCTCATAAGCCACCAATGGTAAAAACCATTTAATGACAGTGAAAATATTTTTTCACCATTTTATTATTATTATTATTATTTTTTCTCACCTTGCAAATACCATAGGTGTATACCATGGTTTACCAAAACCAAAAGCTCGTAAACTACCAATGGTAAAAAAACAATTAATGACCATATTGATTTGGTGGAAGAGGATGATGGCCACCAATATCCACCTTGATATGTCCTCCCTCCTTACGAATAAATGTTCCCCATTGCGTCAACTTCCTGTAGGATATGGGGAAACTTTTCTTGAATTTGAATCCTAGTGAGCCACTTATCTTCCTGAAGAAGTTGTCCTACATTAACAACCCAATAGAGTTGTATGTTATTTTGGCGGGTGGATTTAATTTGGGTCTCCATGATCTGATCCAGCATAGATTTCTCAGTGTAGTTGGGATTGAGTTTAGTAATGTCCAAATTATCAGCCACCTCTGAAGTGTCCAATAGAGGTCAATAATATGGTCGGACAAACTCCACATTAAATATCGGGTGCAAGCCAAGGAAATGAGGAATACTCAATTAAAAACAAATTCACCCAAATCCTTTGTGATGGTGTAAGTCCCATGTCAAAGTGTTCTTAGGTTCCTCTAGGGGCATATGAGGTTCTTTTTCTACAAGTGTAACCACACCTTATCATCAACCTAAAACTTGTGTGGAACCTAATGTTGGTTGTGTCATTGCTTATACTTAGCATTATCCTTTTGAAGGATTCCATAAACCTATTGTTGGAGGTTTTGGATCCATTCAACAAATTTGGATTATGTATTTCTCTCAGTGTAAGTGTGGGGGGACTTTTTTAGTGAAGATGTAGTAGGAAGAGCTACATCAATGGGGGATAATGGTTGGAACCCCAAGCACACATGAAATAGATTATGGCCAATAAAGTTGTGAAGGGCTATGATATAACTATGTTGAAAAAATAGAAGACTCTCATCCCATTTACATGGATTCTTGGAGTTGTACATGCATAGAATATGGATAATCATATGGTTGACCACTTGTTTTTTCCCATATGTTTGGGGGTGGAAGGTAGTTGATTTGGTAAAATTGGTTCCCATCAAAGACCATAGGCTAGACCAAAAGGTATTAAGGAACCTCCTATCCCTATATCAAACAATGGTCTTTGGTATCCCACCAGAAACCTAGACATGCTCAAAGAATATCTTAGCAATGGCCTCCATTGTGACAGTCTTCTTACATGGTGTTAAAATGGCCATTTTAGAGAACTAGTTGAAAACCAAAAATACACAATCCTAACCATGTTTGGTGGAAGAAAAACCTAACATGTAATCCATGGAGAATGATTCTAACGGATTTTTTGGGATAGGTAGAGGAGTGTATAGCACTTTCTTCTCAATGACCAGTTTAGCGATAACATAGTTAGTGCACAACCCACTTTACTAGATAACATCTTTTCCAATGTTTTTCTAGTAGAAATACCTCTACAATACTGTTACTTTACTCTCCACATTAAAGTGCCCGACCACCTGATTGTAATGTGCCTCCAAAATTATCTTCATGTGCTATATGAAGGAACACAAAGATGGATGACATAACACAAGAGTGCATACTGGAGGTGGAAGTCTAGGAATTTTTTCCTACGTTCAGTGCCTGATATGTAGGATTGAAGTAAGATTTGTTGTGGTATAAATGTGTCCACCCATAGGTCTCATTTCCACCAGAGTTATGAACTATGTTTAGTACCACTATCAGGGGCCATATGAGGCAGTCTATGACATGGTTGGTGTTTCCCTTCTTATACTTAATGCTCAAGTGGAATTGTTGCTTATATGTGGACCACTTATGATGGTGATAATTCTACAACTTTCCTTATTTCTGCATGAATTACAAAGAATTATGATAAGTGTGGATGATCATTTCCTTTCCCAAAATATAACTCTTCCATTGTTGGTAGGCCTACATAATGGATTCCATCTCCTTGTCATGGGTGGGGTACCCACAAACAATATCAAAGAGTGTTTCACTATAATATGTCATTGGATGTCCTTGATGAGTGAGGACTACATCGATAGCATATTTGGAGGCATCTATCTCAATCTCAAATGGCTATTACAAGTTTGGTATTGTTGTAGAGCAGATATCGTGCTTGAAATCTTGGAATGCTTCCTATTGTGACTCAAACTAGGAGAATTTGGATTTAGCTCCACCTTGAGTTACTTGACATAGGGGTCAAGCGATATGAGATAATATAAACATGAATCTATGGTAGAAATTAGCAAGTCCTAAGAAGCTATAGAGCTTTGTCATAGTTGTTGGTGCTATCCAGTGACAGATGACTTAGATGTTAGTTGGGTTCACATGCACCGTTTCACCCCATGTTCATCCATAATGTATCCTAAATATTTAATGGATTCCAAATGATCATTTCTCCATATTGGCATATAACTTGTGTTGCCTCGAGGTATTAAGAACATCTTGAATGTTTTACAATTGTTTTTTCCAGGTTCTGCTAAAGATGATAATGTTATCCAAATACACAATCGCAAAATATTTTGTGAACAACTACAAAATACCATCCATAACTCTCATGAATGTGGCTATAGTGTTAGTCAAGGAAAAAGGAACAACCAACCACTCAAAGAGAAATTCCCTATATTTGAAGGTTGTCTTCCATACATTAGTTTGTTCAATTAGATCCTGGTGGTAGCTTGACTTTAGATCAATCTTAAAAAAGTACTTGGCACCCCTAAGATGATCAAGAATATTGTTGATCTCGGGGATTGGGTATCGATACTTGACAATAATATTATTGTTGGATCTATAATCAATACAAAGTTACCATGTCTCATATTTCTTCTGCACCAACAAAATTGGGATCCCATAAGGTGAGGAGCTAGGTCGAATGTGGCCCTTTTGGAAGAGCTCATGAATTTCAAACTTTATTTCCTCATTATCCATAAGAGAGCATCTTTAGATTGGAACATTGGGTAAGGGAGCTTTGGGTACCAATTAAATGTAATTCTTGAGTTCACACTGTAGAGGCACCCCCGTAGGTGAATAAAAAATATCATTGTTTTCATATACAATCTTCTCGACCTCCTTTTGATGTGTAGAAAGGTCTTAGGATGAGGTTGTGGTGATCATGATGACCTTTTGTTTAACTTATGGCTGGATCATGAAGAAGAAATTTTTTTATACATGAGAGATTACTTTGTGGCATTATTTTGTTGAGATCAATGAAATGGAAGTAGTAGGAACTACCTCTTCTACCCTATTGGCACAAGGATATACCCAGGGTTCAACTCTAATAGTGCACCAAAAAAACCCTAACTACCGACCCTTTCAACAACACTTGCAGAGTAGGAGAAGTCTCACCCGAGGTAGAAGAAGGGGGGGTTATAGGACTCAGGCGTCTGTAACCAATATGGGACACAAATATGTGATAATAACACTTCGCAGAGTATTCTAGAAACACTTGGAATGTGATATACATTAATTCATTAGATTTATTAACATTGCTGAACAAACCCTAAGATAGATCGACGTAGTAACAATAAAGATACTTCAATCATTTAGCACATAGAATTGACTTAGATCTGACATTCATTCTTTCTTAACACAAATAAGCACTAAGCATCAACACATCTATCTAACATACATAATAAGAAAATAAGTGAGAAAAATCATAACATAAGAAAAAAAGAACAAATCAAACCAAAGACACAAGATATACGTGGTTCACCCCCGTGTGGAGCTATGTCCACCAACTGCTTCGTCTTCTTTATTATTCTTCATTCTCTTACATTCATTAGCTCCTGTGCAGTAAGAGACAAATCCAAGCTTCACACCAGACAAGAGATCTGCACACTGTGCACCAGACCCTCCTTCCCAAAACAAGGTCAAAGCATAGAGCCAACTTATCTATTAAAAACGAAGCCTTACATATGCACTATGTTGCACAAAGAAACTCAGAGCTACTTGCACTTAGCCTTCCAATATATTGACTTATTTCTACATTACATTCTTACTTATTTATACTTTTACAATAAGGCCTAATCATGGGTAAACCCATGGGCCAACATCCCATAACCCATTACAAAAAACCTAAGGAACCCCTTGTTGGGTCCACATAGCCCGCAAAATAAGTGAGATCCACGATATCAACTTTTCCTAGGTGCTCCATCTTCAACCATCCTTTCGAAGTCTAAAAGTGGTCGAAACCTAACCAAGGTTTCCTCAAAACTTGGTCGAGGGCCAATAGGCCCCCAACACTCACCCATGACTCATCCCGAGTCACTCAGGTCTGGTCAATGTCTCTTCGAAGGCCTCAAGATACATTGGAGTTACCTCAACTTGTTGATTTGCTTGAACCTCTTGCTCAGTGATCTCCTGGATTGTTTGCATTGTAATAGGCCCTTCCAGGCATTGTTATGTTGTCGCAACCACTTGGTCTAATTGCGATCCTTATCCTTCAATTTATTCAAACACCTTGCAGGCTTCGTCCTGCATAGGTTGTAGTTTCTATGTGAATTCCATTACTCTGCCCTGGATGGTAGTGATCTATTGTTGTACCATGCATTGTTCTTGAGATCTCTTCATTCTTTCAACTATGGTGAGCAGCTTCATCTGTGTCTTCACAGAGAAGCCCTCTTGTTGCACCTCTTCTAACTGTGCTTCCAATTTCCTTAGCTCTGGATATTCTGCGAGGCATTCATAACTCTGCGCACTTCTATCACTCAACTGTTTGCATTCTAAGATGAGGGTCTGATCCTTGCAACTACATTCTTAGCAGATTCCTCCCTCTGGTAATGCACCTCTTGTGGAGTGCTCGGTATTGCTTGGACCTCCAACTCTGTTATCCTTGCTTGAAGATTTTGGATGGCCTCAATGAGCTTCACCATGTGAACCTCGACTGAATCATGTTCCTCCTATGCCAAGCCCAGCACAGAGTGAAGTGCTTTATTCACCGCTTCTTTGATCATAGTCTACTCTACGAGTAGCTAGTCCTTTTCTCTTTGTAGCTTCTCTTTGTCCTCTTGGAGCATCACCCGAAACTCCTCCTTCTCATTTTCATAGGAGGTTACACAGTACTGTGCTACCGTAATTGCTCTAAGAATTCCCCTTTCTCTTGTTTCGAGGATTTTGTATCCTTCTCCTTTTCTTCTTGGAATTTATGAAGTCGAACCTCAGTCACATCTGAAAGTCTTCTTAATTAGGCAGTTCATCCCCCAATTCTGAAACCTGTGATGAAGAAGGAACAATAGGTACTGCACAAATTAATTGAATATCATGTTATATTTCCTTCAGTTCCTTCTCAACCCTTTCATATAGCTCCTGGTGCTTTTCTCCATATCTCTGCAAGATGTCCTTGGAAGCATCCTCCATGGCTCCATGAACCAAGATGATGTCGTCCTTCGTAAGCATGGACTCTAGCTAGGGCTTGCTAGCACGTGTCTTCTTTCTTGCTGAAGGTTTATGCAGAGAAACATTCCTCTTCTATGGTGTTATTGTTTCAGTAGGGGGATATTTCGGCGGTGTAGTTTCTCCTTCTCCTTGATTTTCTCCTTCATCCCCTCCTCCTTGTCCATTTTCTTTGTCTCTTCCTCCTAGCAAGTCAGATCGATTTTCTTCAGAGGCATTGTCCTCCTCATTAGTCTCTATATTATGGAATTCCTCCTTTTTCTTCTTCTTCTTTGTCCCACTGGACTGTCCAACATGCTCAACCCAGGTGACAAGAGGACTTCCTAAGATGTCATTGTCAAAGAGTTCTGCATTAAAAACAGGTACAATGAACTCCTCCAACCACTCCTTCATGATATGCTCCATGTCTTCGGTTGTTAGCTTGTAATATGACTGCAACTCTTCCTTGGTCTCATCTCTGCGCATAGTGATATAGATAAAATGTCGATCTACATTGAACTTGGCTATTGGTCTGTAATGGTGCAAGGTGCATGGTGTCATGCACAAAAATGCTTCAATGGAAACCTTTAGTTGTTGATAATATGCATGGAACAGGGAGTTCGAATGCCATTGCTTCAACATGTCGTTTGTGTACCACAAGATAGAAAACCTAGTGGCCAACAACTCCAATGGTTCAATATCCAGAAAGGTGGATCCTTCAAGCATTTTCCAAGTGGAAAATGAAATCAACACGAGAAGCCAGATAAAGTGGAATTCATATGATCCTGAGCTTCGCAACAGTCTTTCTCGAGTTCATTGACGAGGCAACTCACCTAATTCATCTGCATGCCCTCCACACATTTTCCTACGAGGTCCACCACGAACCCAATGACTTGTGTGGGGCAGTTCTTTCTTACCACCTTGCCATCTATGAGTTGGCAAGTGAGGCGCACTGTACCATACTAGATAGAGGCTACCTTGTAGCCTCTCTTTCTATTTTTGACTTCATCATAATCCTCTTTGATGCCCTATTCTAAGGAGCGATCTGAAGCCTTCCCTAGGTAAAACTGTTGAGGGTTAGGTCCCTGCATGATTAATCTTGTCATCAAGTGGATCAACATCAGATCCACAGTGTCCACTGGTCGAGCCACAAGTATCTTCCATGGTAGCATGACAAGAGGAGTTTAACACAAGCATTAACCTCTTGTTGACGACCAAAATGGGGAATCTTCATCACATTTAGTATAGCGGACTGAACGAGCTCCTTAATCCATCGCTGGGAGACTAGGAGAGGCTTATTCCCAGTTGTCTTTTCCAAGTATTTGTGGGGTGGGATCATGGCATAGTTATTTCTATATCTAAGGTTGAAGTCATTTTTCTTCATTAGTGGAATCTGTCCTAACTGACTCCCAACTACGCATATTCCTTTCAGGCTGTACTCATAGTCACGTGGGATTCTTTTGCGGTTAACCACGCTAGCCAACAGTGGATCATATTCTGGTAAGATCAATGGTATCTTATTTTCATTAGTCAGATCCCCGCGATGCTTACTTCACTTCTTAGTTGCGTGGTTGGCACGGCCATAATGTCGTCTAGTTGAAGGGGGAGCCTACAGTCCCCTGGTCGACGACACCTGTACCCCTTCAGACATAGCTCTATCATCCATGAGCTTCTTAAGAACCTCCTCGACTGAATTCTCTAACTCAGTGGGTTTGCCTGACATTCTCACTGTTAAACATGTAGGCTGGGGTAGGTGAACAGGTAAGCGAGGAATACAAACAGACAACAACGTATAGTTTATGATAACATAGATCGACAAACAATCAATTCTCTGTTGTCTCAGTTAATCATGGGTAGAAAAAAGTGATCCTGGCACAACGTTCGACGGATTAAATAGGCGAGCATAGTAACAGATCCTTCCAATAAGTAGGAATGCTTCCATCAATGTGAATCTTTCTATTATGGCACAGTCTCAACTTCCAAAAAGAGGTCCATCCTCCCATAAATGTGCTTCCTATATGTTTTAGAGTGTATTTCTAATGATCGAGGTGCCTCCAATGGTCATATAGCTTCACCAGGGTGAAGTCCCATTCTGCGTGGTCCTGTTGTTCCGACAAGGTTCAAATCCTATGAATCTTCCCCCTGCGAGGTTCTAGTCTATGAAGTCTTCCATCTGTTCTATGTAGCTTCCTGTAGCTTTTCTAACTTGGATTTATTTTTATTGATCTTCCTTTCCTTCTTCCCTATAATCTGAGTCTCTCTAATAGTTTCTGGAATCCTCTTTCCATTCTTATTCTTATCCTCTCCTAGCGTAGTGACTTCGCATTGTTGATGTGTTCTCAAAGGGTTCATAGTTAATACCCCTTATCTTATTAATTCCAGGGTGGGTATCCCACTTTCTTGCATAGATAGGTCCTTCAAACCTTCTTGCATTCTTTCAACCTCGACAAATAATTCTCTTGCCTTTTGTTGCTTCGACTTATCTTCTCATTCTTCTATTAACCAGTCTATTTTTCTAGCTATAAATCCCTTAGTTCTTTCTTTTTCTTTTTTGTAGCTTCTTCCTCTTCTTTCCTTCTGATTTGATCCTTCTCAATCCAATTATTTCCTAACAAAAGTGGGAAAGCGACATTGTTCTCAACAAACTTAGTGACTTCAAATTCCTCTTCATTTGATGTTCCATGGATAATAATAAGTAGATTAGTAATCCTCCCACATAAGGTTATCATATGTCCCTTGAACAAGCCTATCCTTCCTAGTGAAGGTACCACAGTAGGATTTCCCAAAATTTCCCAAGTATCTTCTATCATAATATTCACTGGTGTTTCCTCATCCAAGACACAGTCTATGTTGAAGTTTTCTATTCGTGTACTTATGGGCTGTTTTACTTTCAGGATCTCTGGTAAGATGACATCTTTTTTATTATTCATTATTTCTTTAAAATGTGATAACATAGTCTGAGATTTCTATGATTCTTTCTCTTTATGATTCTCTAGCATGCTCTTAGTCTCTTGACTTTCTTTTTCTTGTCTCATGTTCATCCTTTCAACTTTAGCAATCATCCTTGGACAATCCTAAACCTCATGACCAATAATTTTACAACATAGACAAATAGGACATGTACCAGGGCATTCCTTAGAAAGATGTCTCGGTCTTCTGCAGTTATAGCATAGTTTCAATCCTTCTTTCCTCTTGTATGTTCCACAACTTCTCCTGTACTGCACACTAGGATCACAGTGTTGGACCTGCAATCTGAAAAAATTCTTTCTAGGTTCCTGCATCCACTTATTAGTCCAAAAATTCTTTCTAAGCATAGGAATAACATATCTTTCTTCATTTCTATTATCTTTACTTAGATCAACTCTTTATTCCAATTGCTCCCTAACTTTCCGACTATGAAAAAATCTATTAAAGATACCTAAATTCATTTTTTCGAAACAAAAATTTCCACTTATATTACTCTTATCAAAGAACATATATTTACTTATTTTCTTCATATTAGGTTTCTTTCTTAGCACATAGCTTCACAAGTCAATTAGAGTATTACGCACTACAACAAAATATCTATGCACAAATCTTCTCTTCAGTTCCTAGCAATCACAGTTTCTTCTCGACAATGGAACCATTTGTTGGCACAGGGGCAGAACCATGGTTCAAATCTAACAACACACCAACAAAACCCTAACTAATGGCCCTTTTGGAAACACTTGTGAAGCAGGAGAAGTCTCACCCGAGGTAGAAGCAGGGGGGGTTACAGGACTCGGGCATTTGTAACCAAGCTGGGATAGAGATCTATGAGGTATTTTAACAACACTTGGAAGGTGATATACATTAATTCATTAGCTTTATTAACATTGTAGAACAAACCCTAAGAAATATTGGCACAATAAAAATAAAGATACTTCAATCATTTAGCACATAGCACTAAGTTAGATCTAACATTCATTCATTCTTAACACAACTAAGCACTAAGCATCAACATATCTATCTAACATACATAATAAGAAAAGCACTGGGAAGATTCATAACATAACCAACAAAGCACAAAGAAAACCAAAGACACAAGATATACATGTTTCACCCCTGTATGGGGCTACTTCCATCAATTTCTTCATATTCTTTATTATTCTTCAATCTCTTACATTCATTCTCTCATATGCACTAAGACACAAAGCCAAGATTTTCACTAGACAGGATATTTGTGCACTACGCACCAGATCCTCCTTCCCAAAACTAGGTCAAGGAACATAGCCAACTTCTCTATTGAGCACAGAGCCTTACGTACGCATTTTTTTTCACAAAGTAACTCATAACTACTTGCACTTAGCCTTCCAAGCTATTTACTTCTTTCTACATTACATTCTTACTTATTTATACTTTGACAATAAGGCCTAATCATGGGTAAACCCATGGGCCAAAATCCCATCACCCATTACAAAAACTCTAAGGAACCTCTTTTTGGGTCCACATAGCCTGCAAAATAAGTGAGATCCATGATCTCAGCTCCACCTGGGCACTCCATCTTCGACCAGTCTGTCGAAGTCCAAAAGTGGTCCAAACCTGACCAAGGTTTCCTCAAAACATGGTCGAGGGCCAACATACCCTATATATTTGACCCCTAGAGTAACACTGACACTAAATGACCAATTCTCATAAACAACATGGAATTTCCATATATAGTGTTTTCCTAAAATAAAATCACAAATTTCATGTGGGGAAACATCACACAACACCTTATCTTTGAAGCGATCGATCTCATATAAAAGGAAACATTATTGGCTAACACGTATCTCATCCCTTTCTCAACCCTCTGATGATGTATGGTTGGGGGTGTGGCATTGGTTATAGATTCATTATTTTCATGACCTTGGTTGAGGTCACATTCTTCTTACACCCCCTGTCAATAATGAAATGCAGTGGGGTCCCCTTTACCACATTTGTGATGCATCCCCCCTCCCGGTCTTTGATCTATGATTCTCAAGTCAAAAGACTCTCTATAACCTTAAAGGTCCCCCTCTATATCTAAACACAGGCCCCCTCGGCTTCTTGGAGCATGTTTGATAGGAACTGGTGAGATTCCCTTTCGCTCTGTTGCGAAAACTCATAGTGTCGGTGTTAGCTCCTTTTTGGATAAGCCATCTCTTGGTGTGACCTGGGGCTATGACCATGTGATTATGGGCATGGTCACAAGTGGTTTGGATTCAAACTGCTTTTGGGCCCGCAATGCTCCTCCATCCTCCATGTGTCCTCATGATGAAACCACTGTTCGAATTGCATTCCTCCCTCAATACCTTAACTCCTCGCAACTTCTATCCCCGCAATGTCATAGGATCGTCGATCTCACGATCTTGACGATAATGTCCAAATCGATGATTCAAATCCACATCCTTCTTATCTACGAACCATATCAACTCCCTCTAAATCAACGATCAAGGTCTCTTCATGATTCCAGACTCCGAGAGTTTGAAATCTCAAACCCAACTCTCTTTCATACTCCAATCTTTTGAAGTTGACGATCCACAGACACTTGTCCCATAAATCAACGGTCCTGCCTTCACTTTGGTTGACTGACCTTAATCTCATATCAATGGTCCAACGACTCCCTTCTCGATCGATGGTTAAGAAATCCTCCAGGTCTCCGAGCTTCTAAGATCTCAAATCTCAAATCCCTTTTTCCAAATGACTTTTACCTAGAGTCTAAGATCCACTGACGTGTGTCCCTCATGATCCAACGATTAAGGATTACTTCGGGGATTTACCTAGAGTTAGAATATTTGTGCCATGTCTCCTTCGAATCCAATGGTTGTGAATCACTTCGGAACTTTATCTGAAGTTCATGGATTCATGCCATGTCTTCCTTAGATCTCACGGTCCAAATCTTACATTGGGACTTTGGGTATTCACACTCCGACAATCCCAATTCTCAAACTGAAAACTCACTTCATCTTTTCCATGGAGTTTGAGATCTGTTGAAAAGTGTCCCCTCACAGATCAATGACTCATGACTCCTTGACTCTTTGGGCTTTAGGTATTTCAAGTTTCAAGTTTCGTCTTCCTCTAGATCTTTTGACCTGATGACATGTACCCTTCTGGATTCAATGGTCCAGATATGCTTTGTCTCTTCAACTCTCCTCATTTTGGGAGTTTCAAGTTTCAAACTTGACTCCTTATATACTCATGATATCTGAGGACTCATATTCACTTGATCAATCGAACAACTGAGACTCCACTTCGACTTGCCAGAGCTTCGGACTTCAGGAATATCAACTTTCAAATCACTCCTCCTCCTGCACTCACAAAAACCAACGGCTATGATTCATCCTGGTGATTCGATGCTTTTTCTTTGCTTCTAGTGATCGGATGGCATAGATATATCTCACTGATCGGATGGTCGAGATTCTATTCCAGGGTTCTGGCTCTCTAGGCTTCGAAAATCTCAAGTCTCAACCATTGACAGATTCTCTCTACTCTGTGTGCGAGCGTTAAGACTCGTGCACTTCCTGATGATTCGATGACTATTGATATTCTTCCCTATGATCCAATGATCATGGTCATTCTTCCTCCTGAGCTTCTGATATCTCCCTGACTTAGAATATTTATCAGTCTTCAAAGGTTTCGAAACTTTGAACTTTCTCCTCATGAACCTGACTATCTTGGGTCTCGCTTGCGCTTCTGAAAGCGTTATATACTCTGAGCTTTTGGACTTAGAGTAAGTTTTTCCCCTACGCACTCTTTGTGTTATCTCTTCTAATCTTGTCCCCTTCGAATATTTCGATCTCCCATGCACTCCTTGTGTTTCTGGAATTTTTTCAAACTCAGATCTGAAGGATTTCTTGGAAAGAAATTCTTCTCACCCACCTTGCATTCTCCTTGCTCTATGCACAACTTGAAGATATTTTCCTCACAGAGTGTTTAGTAACTTTGTTTCTTACTGAACTCAACACGGATTTCTTTTGTGCACACTTTCACCTACTCAATTCCCACCTGGAAAAGATCGACAGAGTTCTCAGTAACTTTGTTTCTCTATGCTTCTTCTGCACAGTCTCCCCTCTAAGGTATTCAATAACCTTGAGGTTCCTCTTGAGCTTGTGATGACTACGGTTCTCCCACCTGACAGATTGTTTTCTGACTCCAAAGATTTCATATGTGCACTCCTTGCATTGGCTACAAAACCTCAATTGTTCTATTGTGCACTCCTTGCACAGCCTAAAGAATCCAGAACCATATTATAAAACTCAATGAAGATAAAATAAATCTATATTCCTACTGTAAATAAATCTTATCACATATATACAACATTCATTCATGAAATACATAATCACACGAACAACCATATGCAAGAAAAACTGTTTTTCTATTATTTATGTATGTCTATAAAGATGTTTACAAAAAATGGACTATAACAAAGTCCCATTTCTCTCTAGCTCTCTCTCAAAACTATTCTACCTCTTGATTATCCTAAGACTCTCTCTACTCAAGATCTCTCTCTCTCAAGTCTCCCCCTTTTTATTTGAAATTTGATGTCAGATCTCCTTACAAAAGAGGACTCTACGATCTCGTCCTCTTCACCTAACCTCATCTATTAAATTTACTTTTCATAAATGGACATTTAGTTTGAATTGAACCTAGAGTCATCAACCTGTCAGCCATTAAAGGTGACCTTATCTTCTATCTATACATAGATAATGGATTGGATTTCACTCAAGGTTACAACATGAATCTATGTAGGATTATATTTCAAATTTAAAGATGGGAGGGTCAATGCCTCTCCTTCTCTGAAATGTGCGCTGATGTGTTGGAATGATGGCGTGTTGCTGAGGTGGAGTGATGCTCCTGCATCATACTCCTCTACTAGGAAAATCATGAGCTCCTTCTCATGAGTTCCTCTTCTCTAGTGTTGAAATCCACCTGGATCCCAAACTCTTCCTTAGGCTTGTCCTCTTGCTCCTTTTCTTTGTTGTTGTTGCTTCTTCTTCTTCTCCTTCTTCTTTTCCTTCTTCCCTGCTAATGTTGCAGGTTTTCTTCTGTTCAACTTTCCTTTGTTGACTACTTCTTGTGCTGACTTCAACATCAAATTCCTAATGTCTTCTATCACCCTGTCTAGCTACTCCAGTGGCTATCTCTTCTTATGCAGTCTCCTTGGTTGCAACTCTTCCTTATCAACTGGTAGATCACCTCGATCCCCCTTACATTTTTCTCCATCTCTTTTGGCCTTATCTTTCCACCCTATTGCAGAATTTAGTTCTGAAGTCTCTTCTTTATTGACCTAATACTCAGTCACATCCTCTGATAGATTTTCTTCTACCAGTTCTCCTACTGGCATATCTCCAACTTCCTCTAATATCTCTCATGGCTAGTATGCTCCTCCATCTGTCTCCAACTTAGCCTATTGGATGTGAAATCTTTGCATGATTACCCTTCTCTCTAGGGCTTCCAATTCCTTGTATAGATCAGAAAAGTTCATGTTGTCTGCTTCCTCTTCTAATGCAGGATCCAATGCTACAATCATCTCATGTTCATATTCCTAGCCGAAAAAATTGGGCCATTCTTCTAAATGCTCCCCCCCTTTTGTTAGAGTAAACATTAGTGTCTACTCCATTTCTTCCTCTCCTCCTTGGGAAGCTTCTAATATCTTCTCCTTCATCATGATAGTCACTGTTGGTTGTCCTTCCCCTGTTGTTTCACATTCATCATGTGCACTGGCCTTCACTTGGTTGTTTGGTAGGAATTATTTGATCCCTCCAATGATCAAAATACTCTTATGACCCTCCTTTTGGATGGTGAGCGTTTTTAACTTCTCATCATCTTCATTCACATGGTCTGCAAATCCATATGAATCTTCACCTATCAAAACTCATGGCTGATATGAACTTTCAATAAAGTTCGTGAGAGTCTCAGACAATCTCATATCTTTCCCCTGCCCACCTAGCAATTTGGGACTTCTCTCCTGCCCACATGGCAGACTATGAGATCAATTGACCCCGTTTCATTTCACACCTAGAAATATAAAATTTCAGCACTGCTCCCCTAGAAGTATATGAGACCTCCACCTAATATCTTTCAATTTCCCACATGGCAACTCGAAAGTCCATTTCTTCCCACTTGGTAGTTTATGAGATCTTCATCTGATGTCACCTCCTCCTCATCACTGAGGTGTCTCCCAATTTATGGTTCATATATCTAAATCACTTCTTCTTCATCTCTGAGGCTTTTAACATACCTCAACCACCTCTTTAATATTTTTTTATGTCCTTTGGCCAATAATTTCTTAACTAGCCACTTCACCTTCTTCTTCATGGGACATACATACACCCAATGCACTTTTGCATCCTGTTGCATTTTAAATGAAATATTCTCCATTCATGCTCTTATCTGATTAAGATCCATATCTACCTATGGGTTCTTATTCTTCTTGTGATATTCTCTTCGACCACGTCCATGGCCTTCTGTAGCCATTTCCACCTTCTATATTTCCTCTTGGCAAGTCTATGGATCACTCTTCATCTGCGAGCATCTTCATCTTTCCTCACAGCTCATCTGGTTGCTTAAATTTGTGTTGTTGCATACATGAAACAACCTTATCACAAAGCATCAATACTCTACCTTCCTTTCACCTCCTTCTTCTCTGTTGTCTATAAGAAAAGATCGGTCTTCTAATACCGCTCGATGTCATCATATTATCCCATTTGCCTACAGAAATCAATTTTGTTCTCCGATATCACCTAATGTAGAACCCCTACTTCCCCATAGGGTTGCATGACCTCCCAGACTTGTATCTCTTATTCTCAATTCGAAATAATCTCTGGAATCTTAAAGTTCCCCCTCTGTATCTAAACACAGGCCCCCTTGGCTTCCTGGTGCAGGTTTGACAGCAACTCGTGACCTTCCCTTTCGCTCTGTTGTGAAAACTCATAGTGTCGGTGTTATCTCCTTTTCAGATAACCCCTCTCTTGGTGTGACCTGGGGCTATGACCACATGATTGTGGGAGCAGTCACAAGCAGTTTGGAGTCAAACTGCTTTTGGGCCCGCAATTCTCCTATAGCCTCCACTTGTCCTCCTGACGAAACCACAGTTTGAATTGCGGTCCGCCCTCGATACCTTAACTCCTCACAACTTTTGTTCCTGCAATGACATGGGATCGTCGATATAACGATATTGATGATAACATCCAAATCAACGATTCAAATCTGCGTCCTTCTTAGCTACGGACCAGATCATCTCCCTCTAAATCAATGGTCAAGGTCTCTTCATGATTCCAGACTCTGGGAGTTTGAAATCTCAAACTCAGCTCTCTTCTGTACTCCAATATTCCAGATTTGATGATCCATGGACACATGTCCCATAGATCAATGGCCCTAACTTCACTTTGGTTGATTTACCTTCAACTCAGATCAATGGTCCAATGACCCCCTTCTCGATCAAAAATAGAGAACTCCTCCAGGTCTCCTGGCTTCTAGGATCTCAAATCTCAAATCTCTTTTTCCAAATGACTTTTATCCAGAGTCTAAGATCCACTGACACGTGTTCCTCCTAATCCAACGATCGAGGACTACTTCGAGTATTTACCTGGAGTTAATAGATTTGTTCAATGTCTCCTCCAAATCTAACGACTGTGAATCACTTCGAGACTTTACCTGGAGTTCACAGATTCGTGCCAGGTCTCCCTTAGATCTCATGGTCTAGATCTTACTTTAGGTCTTTGCGCTCCGACAATCTCAATTCTCAAACTAAAAACTCACTTCAACTTTTCCCCAAAGTTCAAGATTTGTTGAAAAGTGTCCCCTCACAGATCAACAACTCACGACTCCTCGACTCTTCAGACTTTGAGTATTTCAAGTTTCAAATTTTGCCTTCCTCTAGATCTTTCGACCTCCTAACATGTACCCTCCTAGATTCAACAGTCTAGATATTCTCTAGCTCTTCGGCTCTCTGCATTCCGAGAGTTTCAAGTTTAAAAATTGACTCCTTATACACTCGTAATATTTGACGACTGATATTCGCTTGATCAATCAAACGAATGAGACTCCACTTCGACTTTCTAAATCTTTAGACTTCGGGAATCTCAAGTTTCAAACCACTCGTCCTCCTGAGCTCACAACAACCAATAACTATGATTCATCTTGGTGATCCAATTCTTGGTCTTCACTTCTGGTGATCTGACAGCCCATATCTATCCCACTGATCAAAGGGTTGAGATTCTATTCCAGGTTTCTGACTCTCCAAGCTTCGAAAATATCAAGTCTCAACCCTTGAGAGATTCTCTCCTCATATGCCTGTGACCATTAAGACTCGTGCAGTTCCTTTTGATCCGATGACTGATGATATCCTTCCCTGTGATCCAACAATAATGGTCGTTCTTCCTCCTAAGTTTATGATATCTCCCCAACTTGGAAGATTTATCAGTCTTCAAAGGTTTCGAACCTTTGAAATTTCTCCTCACGAACCCAACTATCTTGGGTCTCGCTTGTGCTTCTGAAAGAGTTATATGTTCTGCAATTTTGGAGTTAGAGTAAGTGCATCCCCTATGCACTCTTTTTGTTATCTCTTCTAATCTTGTCCCCTTCGAAGATTTTCATCTCCCACACACTCCTTACATTTCTGGGATTTTTTCAGACTCAGATCCAAGGGATTTCTTGGAAATAAATTCTTCTCTCCCACCTAGAATTCTCCTTGCTCGATGCACACCTTGCAGACCTTTTCCTCATAGAGTGTTTAGTAACTCTATTTCTTACTGAACTCAACACGGAGTTCACACTTGCACCGACCCAAAACCCACTTGGCAGAGCTCGACGGAGTTCTCAGTAACTCTGCTTCTCTATGATTCTTCTGCACAGTCTCCCCTATAAGGTATTCAGTAACCTTGAGGTTCCTCTTGAGTTTGTGATCGCTCTGGTGTGCCCTCCTAGCACGTTCTTTTCTAACTCCATAGAGTTCATATGTGCACTCCTTGCATTGGCTATAGAACCTCAATTGTTTTGTTGTGCACTCCTTGCACAACCTAAAGAATTCAGAACGATATTATAAAACTCAATAAATCTATCTTCCTAATATAAATAAATCTTATCACATAGATAAAATAAATCTATCTTTCTAATATAAATAAATCTCATCACATATCTACAACATTCATTCATGAAATACATAAACACACGAACAACCATATGCAGGAAAAACTTATTTTCTATTATCTATGTGTATCTATACAGATGTTTACAAAAATTGGACTGTAACAGAGTCCCAGTTCTCTCTAGCTCTCTCTCAAAACTATTCTACCTCCTGAGTCTCCTAAGACTCTCTCTACTCAAGATCTCTCTCTCTCAAGTCTCCCCCCTTTTTTTTGAAATATGATGCTAGATCTCCTTACAAAAGAGGGCTCTACGAGCTCGTCCTCTTCACCTAACCTCATCTATTACATTGAATTTTCATAAATGGCCATCTAGTTTGAATTGAACCTAGAGCCATAAACCTATCAACCATTAAAGGTGACCTTATCTTCTATCTGTCCAGAGATAATGGCTTGGTTTTCACTCAATCTTATAACATCAATCTGTATAGGATTATATTTCAAATTTAAAGATGGGAGGGTCAATGCCTCTCCTTCTCTGAAATGCAAGCTGATGTGCTAGAATGATGGCGCATTGTTGAGGTGGAGGATGCTCCTGCATAAATTTGTGAGAAAAATAGGTGCTCCCCCTCTTCAGGATCCTATGGTTCTTAAGGTTGGATTCTTTTGGAAAAGATGGTAGCATTGGGTTCTGCATCAATCATTTTTTCCATTTATTGTGCTTTGAATCAGAGTATGATCTAGGGTCTAATTATTTTTATTTGAACTCAACCAACAATGATTGTTTCTAGTGACATTCATTGGTGTTTTCCCATGGGATTTTGTGGAACTCACACCACATTTTAGTGTCCTTCTTTAACTTCCCATCATCCTTATTTTCCTATGTCTGGGACTAGTTTTCTTAAGATTAGATCTCCTTTCTCTGTGATTTGTTTTTCAAATTAGGGTCTCCTCTACCATGCTTATGTTGTGTCGTATTTACAAACCCAAACTCTCGCTTATTCCTCTTCTTGAATTTCTTGTTTATTTTGACAACATAATGATAAGCAACTCTTAACGAGGATATTTACAAGAAATCCATATTTTTTTGGATGTAATTGTGTAGGCCACTGTGCTACTTCACAACAAGGTGTGTCTTGTAATATTGAATACCCATATTTAAGCATAGGGTATGGAAGATGTTAGTATACTCTAGAACCGTCTAGTCTCTCTCCTGATGTAAAGTCTTCCATATTGCATACTAGTCATCATAGCTTCCAACAAGGTAGAATGTCTCCTTGAGGGAATCCGCAAAGGCCACCCAGGTGGGTTCTCTCCTGAATGGTATAGATATATTTGTGAATTCTCTCCCCTAGTAACCTTCCCACTGAGATGTTACATGGGGGAGGGATTCAAGAAGTGTGAAGGTGATAGTTATGCCATCAGAAAACTTTTGGATAATTTAATAACCTACTAGAAGATTCAACCATTTATCTAGAGTATTTGCATCTATTTGGCCTTCAAATAATGGGATATCAAATTTAACATGTACCTTGAAGGGCATCGCACCTAGGAAATGGTTTCTTTTAAAAAAATTCTTGGCACCATCATTAGTCGTTGAAGGATATAAGTGAATTTTTTCAACATCTCAATCCTTTGTCACACGAGGGATTCCTCGAGAAACATCTTGAACGAATCTCTTGCTTCTTCATATCTCATTTATTCCACAATGGGAGGTCACCTGGGTTTGAGAGAATGGTCTTCCCAAGAGAAATTAACTCAAGACCCAAATCTCTATACCCTAACCTCGTCGGGGACACTCATCGAGAAATAAAAGGAGCATATTTATCTGATACCACTAATCTGAATTGTGTAAGGAAATAAATGGAAGATAGTAAGGGAAATGCGACACTTATACAAAGAAATATAGTAGAGAGCACAAAACATAGTAAGAACCAAACTCTTTATTAAATAGCATAATATTGTCGTACATACATCAACTTAGAATGGTGGTATCTTATATTTGAAAGGAATACATGTTGGCTATGCTCATTCACCAAGAAGTTATTACAAGAGGCCAAAGGGTGGCCTTTAAACATAAGAAAGAACTACTAAGGTCCAAAACCCTAACCATCACAGGCGAAGTGACAAAAGGTCTATTCAGTTCACAATGCTCTGAA
>ML796327.1:142071-156734 GCA_009831015.1 Picea engelmannii | reverse complement strand
CATGTACTCGGGGTTTCGGTACTCGGGGTTTTGTGTTGCATGAGGTATGCGACAATACAACCGCCGATTTCCCGATAGGGAAATCCCCGACGCAAGAAAAGGTTGACCCGTTGACTATCAGGGTTCGGGACTTGGAAGGTCCTATGCAGGGTGCAATAGGGCTCGTGAACTCCCGTCCGGCGAAATCCCGAATCCCGACGGATGAAGTTCCGCAGTCCGACGGTGGTTGAATTGTGTGGGCATTACATGTGATTTCTATTAATTATTTATATATTAAATAAATATAATAATAAAAGTTTGAAATATTTAAATTAATAATTAATTAAAATTCTGTGAAATAATTAATATTTAAAATAATTTTAATATTTCAAACTCTTATTAAATTATATTTATTTAATATTTCAAATTCTTATTATTATATTTATTTAATATCTAAAATTATTAATTAAAGTGACATTAATAAATGTAACATGTATTATTTATTATAATTAATAATAATACATAAAAAAAATGTTTGATTTTTTAATTTTAATTTTTATTTTTTTATTTTAATGAAACAATCACATAAAAATTGTAGAGTAAATAACAAAATATAAATTTATATATAAAAAAATTTAAAATATATTTTTCAATTTAAAATATAACGTTTTTGGAGAATTTAGAAATTTTTATTAAAAATCAAAACACATCAACTACAAAAACAAATTATTTATGTGGTTATTTTATTGATAGATATATTTGATTACCTTTATTTGTTTATATTTATTTTATTATTTCATTAATTGATGTTATTTTACTAAAGCAAATTATTTATGTGGTTATTTTATTGATTTATATGTTTGATGTGATTAGCTTTATTTGTTTATATTTATTTTATTAATTAATTTTATTTTACTAATTGATATTTTGAATATAATTAATTTTGTTTGTTTACAGCACATTAAATTGGTGTAAGAGACTTCAACGATTTCACTGGTAAAATCTACGAAGGTATACATACCCTACTCTCCTCTGGATTTGAACGTGTGACCTCTTAAGAAGAAACATATGTTCTTAACCATGAAGCCCACTCAAATTGTATAATCTAATATAGTTTAAACATGTAACTATTCCAGAAATAACTAATATTTTATAGATTTATGAAAAAATTTAATAAAAAATAACACTTTTTATATAATAATATATAAAAGATTTTTTCGAGTTTAAAATTATGAAATTTTTTAATAAGAAATCATATTACAATGTAATGTATTATAACACATTACAATGTAATGTGTTATATTATAACACATTACATTGTAATGTGTTATAATATAACACATTATATAACACATTCTGTTATATTACTTTGTAATGTGTTATAATATAACACATTACTTTGTTATATTATAACACATTACAAAATAATGTGTTATACACATTACTTAATGTGTGTTATAATATAAAAAAAAAAAATCAATTTGAAAAAAAACTATACTAGGACGGACGGTTCAGCAGCTGGATTGGGCTTGGCAGTGATTCTAATCAATCATACAGTATGACAGGGAACGAATCGAACTTTACCCCAATAAACGGTCGAATCGGTGGATTTTCGATTTGTTTTTACTAGTCGACAAAATTTGATAACTAGTACCAGTATGCCTCGGCCAAATTTGATAACTATGTTTTCAATTTGGCTCACAATATTTGGCCAGTATAGTAAGAACCATATTTGGCTCACAATATTTGATACGCGTGAATGGCAGAACGTATATACGGCCTATGAGCAATCATAGGTCATATATATGATAGTTAAGTTCAGAAATTTTTAAATTTTTTTGGACAAGTGATAGTATATAATATAATATAATGAAAAATTTTCATTTACATATATAATATAATGAAAATTTTCAATTAAAATATATAACCTATAGTTCATGTATGTTTGATGCGCCTGGGAAAGGAAAAGATAATCATATGTCTCTTTTCATTTTAATTTGTTTGTTATTACTATTTTAAGTTTGGAAGAGCCGGAAATAAAAATGGTATATGAAATCTTATATATATTTTTAGTTTACTATTATAAATTTTCTCAAAAAATTATTTATAATTAAAAAAATTCATATTTTAAATAGCTAATATCTCTTCAATATCATCCATTACGAAGAGGAATCTCATTATTCAAGTCACTCACCATTTTCATTTTTAAAGGGAAATATTTTACGCAAAGATCAAATGGGTTAATTAGAAAAGTGTGAAGATTGTAATAAAATGTTTGTCATATATAGTTTATTTATTTTTTATTTTTTTAATAACCCATTTCTTTGACAAGAAAAACAATTTAGTAATGAAAAATGTTATGTGTCTTATATGTAATTAGTAATTTCAAGTGTTCCACTTGAATATCAATGAAAGTGTTTTTTTCTAGGTGAAGATTAGTAACTTCAAGTGTGGTATGATTCATTTTTAGTTTGAAAAAAAATTATATTAACTAATTATTATAATTCTATTACAATGAAATAAAATTGTAAAATTTAAATTATTGATATACTTAAACATGTAAATTTCTCCATAATAATAATAATGATTGGATTATTATTATTATTATTCCTTCTAATCCTAAATAAATAATTGAATTAGAAAATTATCCAAACAATTATTTGAAATAAAATGTTTTTAATAAATTTGGGATTTTATATATATTTTTTTCTTCCTTTTTAATTTGTTTTGACAATTAATTATTTAAAGAAGGAGTTTAGTATTTAAAAATTTAAAATTTTGTTTAATTAATAATTAATTTTTAATATTTTTTTATTGGAAAACCAATTTTTTAAATATTCCTTCTACTCAAATATTATTAATTTTCATTTTATTACCATATGTGTTCATTTGTTTATATGTAAATCCTTGTATTGACATTTATAGAAACAATTTAAAAAACAAATCAATTAAATTACCTAAGACTCAAGTTCCAGTTAGTTCTCCAAAGTTGTGAAGTCATGTTAATGCAATAAACACAGGTTCCATACAAACCTAAATGTGGTGTTGATGGTTTCCCATCCTAATGCATTTTGTGTAGATTTGACCAAGTCATCAATGACTTTGATGGAATAGATACACTGATTGTAGCTTCTTAGATGGAGGTTTTCTTCTTGTAAATTTTATATTGTAATGAGTTTTGTGTTCTTTCAACACAAAAGGGGCTTACCCACTATTGATGGAAAAAAAATGACCATGGTCAACATTGGGGAAATCACCCGGCCATCGCCCCAATTAGGCCCTTATCCGTTTGGGATGGTGATTCTGATTGGTTTCAATGGGTCCAATTACCCTTATCTAAAACTACCCTAAATTAATTACTAATCTAAGCTAAGCTAATCTATATGTAAAAAGATATATACATGACCTTCTATCTGCTAAGGTGTCGTATTACTTGCTCTGATCAACAAACAGAAGGAAATAAATTACTCTCTTGCACTATGCTTACAAGAAAGCAATCCTAAGGCTGACACAAGGGCTCATCTAAGTCACGTTGGGGTTTTCTCCCACGTAAGGAGACTTAAAAAATGAAATGCAAATCTAATCTATAACAGAAAGGAAAACTAATCTAACGTCTCTTAATTAGGACAAGATGTAGATCTCATCCAAATCAAGATAAAATTAATAAAAATGGAAAGGATTGATATTGAATTCAAAATTAAGATTCACTTGCAAATCATAGAAACAATTCATATAATTTGCAAGTTATTCACACAAATATGCAATGTAATGACTTAAATAAATAGTTATTCAAATCAATCAAAACATATACTTAAATTCAACCAAATAGGTTCAATGTAAGATCTACTGGCATATTAAAGAAGTAGTTATTTCAATGCAACAATAATTAAAGTAAAACAATATTATAATTAAATGAAAAATAGTTATAATTAACTACAATCAAATTTACATGAATCTATAATCGAATTCTAATTAAAATCTATTATTCTTTGTAAAGATAGCTTTAAATAAATTAAATATTTAAATTAGAACTAAATAATCAATAAGAAACAACAACAAGCTACAAGTTATACAATAGTGCACAAAAATGGAACTTGTTATTAGCTCCCAATAAATCTTTCTTTATACAATCCGTTGAAATTCCACAGAAAGAAAAAGCATTTCAACACAATAGTGTCATCAAGATTTTCTTCCTACTGCAAAATTATTTCCCATAAGTTTCATATCTGGAACCCCCTAAAAAAAGGATAATATGAGACCTTTTATAATATTCCTCACTTAGGTCGAATCCTTCTTTAGTCAATAAAAAATTGTTGTCATGAATCAACTATAGAATCACATAACAAAATCAACTAATTATAGAATTCGAACCTCCCAAAAAATGCCTCATATCTCTCAAAATATCCATCATTTTGCATAATCCTTTGGAGGTTACGTAAATGGGCCTATTTTTTAAATGGGTTTTCAACCTATTTACCAAATGCGGCTCATTTTTCCCAGAAATTGATCTGCAAAAACATCTCCTCAAGATTGGTGTGATATGAAAAAAATCAGTGTCACTCCAGACCAGATTTCTCACCAATGGTTTGGATTCAGAGAAAATCCTTTTAGGATAAGGTAATTGACTTTGTTTCTGAACTGGTTTTTCAACAAATCGACCAAATTCGTCACTGTTTGGGAGGAACTGAATCTGGAAATTCTCCTCTTGAAACTGACAACACATAAATTATGAAAAACTCTACTTGGATCCGATAATATTTCTTTCAAACTGTTCAATTTCTAAGGAAACAATTTTTGTGGAAGGTAAATTGCCAAATTTTGGAAATAGGTTGATCCGGATTATTTTCGGCACGAAATGAGAGCGGAGATATAATAAAGAAATGCACAGAGATATCACAGATATTCAATAATATAACAGAAATGTATCAGATATGCAACCATAAACACATATATATAGTAATACACGATTTCTATTAATGAAATAAATGTACAGAGACTGTAAAATACAGAGTGAAAGACTCGCTAGAATGGTGGCAGCTTATCTCTGAGAAGAGATGTAACGGCTACTCGCATTCTCAAGAAGATAGTTACAATGAGGCTCTAGAGGCCTTTTTACAATAATCGGGAATGCCAAAAGTCCTAGACATCCAAAAACCTAACCCTAGGAGATGAAGTGCCAAAAGTCATGTGGGCCCCGTTTGGGTAAGTTGGTGCATCAACTTCCCGGGGTCATAACTTTTGCATTCGATCTCCGTTTTAGGCGTGTGATAGCTCGTTGGAAAGGTATCATCGAGGAGATTCATTTTGGGGCCTCAATCATTCCTTCAACTATCATTGAGAACCTCGATCTCGAAAAAACTTCATTTAGGCCCTCAAAATGGCCCTGGAAGTGAAAACCTGCTAAAAATAGTAAATTGCCAAAATGGCCAGAAAACTGTTTTGAGCCATTTGGAAAAGGTGGGTGGCCCCCGATATCCACCTGGATCATAGGTTTCCATCATTTGAAGAAATTCCTTACCGTTTTCTTATCTTCTGAAACTGATACAAATTTTCCAATAGATGTTGCCCAATCATTACGCCTTGAATAATTTTAACTGAATAATCTATTTTGGATATTATAGTTGATATGTATATATATAATAGACATATATAACAAAAAGAAATCAAATTCATAACAAAAATCTATTAAAATATGAACTACAAGATCTGAAAATCATAATTAACCAAAATTAATAAATCAAATATGATTGATATCACACCTTCTAGATAGAGCATAAATGTATAACTTAACTGGACATTTTGCTTTGAAATTGAGGATATTATAAAAAATTGAGAAAATTAACTCCAAAATAATTAATAATCACTCCATTTTCGATAAAATGGTATAAAAATATTCTTCATAATCATATTTTAAATTTTATGCTTAAAATCATGAAATTTGAAATATTAAAAATAATCGAAATTAAAATAAACACAAGGCATTAACATTAGGAGCATAATCAACATTAATCGATTTATGATGATGTCTTAATGTCTAGTCAAAAGAAAAAAATTCATTTTGTAAACAAACCAATTAAATAAGAAAAATTCAAATGAAAAATAAAAGAATCAACATTTAAATAAAAAGGGACCCTCATTTTAGATCAACAATAGAAGATAATAAAGGGGGTTTGTTTACCACAACAATTGGCAACACACAGGGAAGAAACAATTATCTCTGGTTAATATAACATGGCTAAATGTACTAAATATTGAAAATAAAGCTTTCAAAAATTTCTCACACATGAGATAATTCCAAAAAGTCCCACATAAGACTGAATCAATGCAAAATAAGCTTTTCAAGATGAAATTACTTGAATGCCTAATTCCAAAATAGTGAATCCAAATATGGGAAAATTTATTAACTTTAAATTACATCTCTACTTTTGGACAACAAAAATAGCTAGGAGGCTTTAAGCATTAGTATGCATCTGTTATAAAATTTCCTATTTTCCTAACATTGCTTCTCTACTATCAAGTCTATTTAGTACCTCGACAAAGTTATCTTGGTAACATGCACATATTTACCCACTTTTTATGAGCATGTTCAATACCCCAATGAGTTTGCATACATTTCCCACACAAATGTGCTTTCAACTCTCTTATGCCACCATTTTGATAAATATATTTGAAAATTTTCTTTTAGCAATTGAGTGAAGAGAGAGGGGTGGTACAAGAGGTTCTTACTTAAAGGACTAGATGCAATACCATTTAATTTTGACCCCACTCGTTTCTCTTTATCTATCCAAGTAGAGGATTTTATATGTGGAGGGGATGGGAGGGATTCAAAGTAAATAATGTTGGAAATTATTTCCTTATAAAGTTAAGCTTATTATACTTGAAACACATCTTAATGTTTTCCATGGTTAATGGTTGGTGTACAAGAAAAATCGAAAACTTGATATAGATGACCTTAAGGTAAATGAAATCCTATTAAAAGGATAGAGTAAAATATTTCCCCATGTAGGACAACCATTGTTGGGTAGGAAATATTTCCCCATATCAAACAAAATAAACCAAAAACATAAAACTTCAATCATTTCAAACATAGAAAGAAAATGCAAAAATGTGAAAGAAAAGATAAATAAAAAGCCAATTTAAAAATAAACGCCACCAAGAAAACTTATGAAATTATCTTTCAACACTATAATGAATGTGAGGAAAGCATGTTTATCTTACTAAAGTAGAGATCTTAATAGGTTAAATCTTGCAAAGTTGAAGATCATTGGGATTTTTATACAAACCAAAAATTCAAAATATATGCAACAATGATGATTAAAAAATAAATTTAAATCAGATTTCCCTCACCATACAAATGTTTTGTTTCAAAATTAAGCCTCCATGTAAAAAATATTGATGATGAGGTAATAAATATGAGGCTTATAACGATATTAAATGAAAGTAAAGTATAGGTTTGTTAACTCCCTGATTTAGTTTGTTTGCAATTTGATCAACATCATTATTGTTTCAACACACATGTGAATAAAGCAAATAAATTCCAAATCTAAGCTTGCAACAGAGCTAAATTTTCAAAGAAAATCTTGAATACCCACAAAAACAGAGCTTAGATCAACAAATACTAAAATAAGACTGAAACTAAAAACCTAAAGAAAATAATGAAAAGATGAAAATAAATGTATGAGACTTTACCATGAAGAAGTAACTTCTTTCTATGATAAAAATAAAAGCATGAAGAAGTTGTAGGTTTAATGAAGGTCCTGTATGCTTAAGAACATCGATTTATTGAATTTGACCTAAGTAAAATAAACCCAAGCTAAAATAAACCTACTCCTACTCTAACTTTATGAGAGAAATATGACTAAGTATAGTCAAATTTCCAGTGAAGCCACTCCATTTTCTTTATTCCTGCAATCATATATACAAAATAAACCTACTCCTACTCTAACTTTATGAGAGAAATATGACTAAGTATAGTCAAATTTCCAGTGAAGCCACTCCATTTTCTTTATTCCTGCAATCATATATACAAAGTGAATTAGTAACATAAACTGGATGAATAAAAAGAAATCAAAATAATAAATTAATCTACTATGTACAACTATTTATAACAAAATAAAGAAATGAAATTTATTAACACACAATCTAATTTGAAATGTATTTTCCAACCAAGTTTCAATTTTGTCTTGAAAATGACTATGAAATTGATGAAATGGAAACATGATTGGAAAAGTAATATTCTCACCATGATGAGAAAAATTAGTATTATTTACAATAGGAAAAAAAATTACATTACTATTTACAAGAATGTTAACATTATTTTTATAAGACAGAAAGGACTTATTCACAAGAATTTATTTTTTATAAGTAGTTGCTGAAACAATGTAATCAGATTTAACACTAGCATCTACTTGTGTATAACATTCAATATCATGACCAAGAATGGGAACTTGAGTGATAACATTAGAATCATAAATATGTATAGAGTTCATTTCTTAAATATTGAAATCATTATGAGAAGATTCAAGAAGAGAATCAATCGTAGTATGATCATTAAAAAGACACCCTAAATCTTGAAATAAGATTGATTATGGGAATTGAAAACATGAGGACCTGACATAACCATCACTTGAAATTGAAGTGCCTCGACATTTTCAATCTCTAAATAATCATCATAAATGAATTCAATTTCATCCTTTGTAAAATGTAAATTGGAACAAGAAGAATAATCAAATATGCATTACTCGAAGTTCTCATAATTGTTCAAAGAATAATCATTTAATAATTTATTATTCCGATCAAAAATTATTATTCCGATCGAAACTTACAAGTATTTTTTCATTTACTAAATTTATGGTAACTCCCCTTTTTACTAGAAAAACATCTGAGAGAAGAGGGGATTTTAAATGATCATCAAATGACTTAAGATCGGTAAAAATATCAGGGTATGAAGAATAATGACTATTTGAACAGATGAGATGAAATGCTTCCCTATCTTTAAAATTATACATCAATTCATGAGTTCTCAATTCTATTTCTTCATCATTATCTTTAGCACATAGACCAAATTCCTCATTATTTGAAAAAATTCAAGGCATGTTGTATCTTTGCTTAAATATATATTCTTGAAAATGTATATTTATATAATCTGAATCATGTAGCTGAAAATTATTGACCGAAAACTCGGAAGTAGATGTTGTAGGAAGCATGTTAGTAATTGAATCGTTACTGATGACATTTTCAATTTGAATTATTGGTTGTGGATTTTCTTCTTTAGAATAATTATCATGTTTTAGAACAGATTCAAGAACACCATTAATTTTAGTGTATGTATTCATGTTTTCTTGAGATTTTTCATTCATAATTCTTATATTTTCAGTTTGAATGTAATCAACAACAAGATCATCAACAACAGTGAATGGACTAAGAAAAATAATATTTTTCTCATTATGATTAATACAAGGAAGAGAAAGAATGTGTCTAAACCATCCTATTAATTCAAGCTGTGAAGAAAAATCATGGGATTGAAATTTAATGAAAATTAATTTGAATCTAAGAAGGAAATCATCATAAGATTCACCTTCAATTCTACATAAATTTTCAAGTTCTAGGCAAACTCGATTACAGTCATAGTATTGAAATGTGTGAAGAAACATTCAAGCAAATTCATCCCAACTATCTATAGAAGAAACTGGTAATGATTCACACCAGTCTTTGGCATGGCTTGTTAGTGTAAGAGTAAAAATCATGCATAAAATGTCTTCATCAATATAGAAAAAAGAAGAATTTGTAAAATTTTGAATAAATTGTAAAACATGATCATATGCAGAAATTTTGCTCTTACCATCGAATTTTACCTTCGAGAAGTATTTTACTGCCTTTTTTGGAGTGATGCAAGATGTTTTACCAGATATAGGCCTCCAAATAGGAATTTTATGATCCATTAAAAATAAATGAAAGAATTAAAAACAATAGCTCAAACAAGAATCAGATTATTATGCACACTTGTCGGTGGCCCTCCTTCTAGTGCAAAAATGTTGATGGAAAAAAATGACCATGATCAACATTGGGGAAATCACTCGTTCAAGGCCCCAATTAGGCACTTATCCATTTGTGACAGTGATTCTGACTGGTTTCAACAGGACCAATTAGCCTTATCTAAAACTATCCTAAATTAATTACTAATCTAATCTAAGAAAAACTATATGTACAAAGACATATAAATGACCTTCTATCTTCTAAGGTGTCTTATTACTTTCTATAATCAACAAATAGAAGGAAAGGGATTACTCTCTTGCAATATGCTTACAATAAATAAATACTAAGGTTGACATAAGGGCTCAACTAAGCCATGTTGGGGTTTGCCCCTACATAAGGAGACTTAAAAAAAAGAAATGCAAATCTAATATAGCCTATCTTGATTAGGACAAGATCCATATATCATCCAAATCAAGAGAAAAGTAATAAAAGGGGAAAGGAATGACATTGATTTCAAGATTATGGTTCACTTGCAAATCATAGAAACAATTCATTTGATTTGCAGGCTATTCACACAAATATGCAATGTAATGACTTAAATAAAAAGTTATTCAAATCAGTCAAAGCATATACTTAAAATCAATCAAATAGGTTCAATGTAAGATATATTATCATATTGAAGAAGTAATTCTTTCAATGCAACAATAATTAAAGTAAAACAAGAATATAATTAAATGAAAAATAGTTATCATTAATTGCAATAAAATTTCCATGAATCTATAATCGAATTCTTATTCAAATCTATTCTTCTATGTAAAGATAGGTTTAAAGAAATTAAAAACTTAAATCAGAACTAAATAATCAATAAGAAACAACAACAAGCTACAAGTTATACAATAGTGCACAAAAATGGAACTTGTCATTAGCTTCCAATAAATTTGTCTTTATACAATCTTCTGAAATTTCACAGAAAGAAAAATCACTTCAATACAATAGTGCCTTCAAGTTGTTCTTCGTACTGCAGAATTATTCCCCATAAGTTTCATATCTGGAACCCCCTAAACAAGGATAATATGAGAAATTTTATAATATTCCTCACATAGGTCGAATCCTCCTTTAGTCAACAAAAAATTGTTGTCATGAATCAACTACATAATTACATAACAGAATAAACTAATTATAGAATTCGAGTCTGACCAAAAAAATATCTCAAAATATCTATCATTTTGTAGAATCCTTTGGAATTTATCTAACTAAGCCTATGTTTGAAATGGGTTTTCAACTGAGTTACCAAATTCAGCATGGTTTTCCAAGAAATTGATCTGCAAAAATGTCTCTTGAGGATTGGCGCGATAAAACAAAATCAGTGTCACTCCAAACCATATTACTCCCCAATGGTTTGGATTATGCAAAAATACTTTTAGGATAAGGTAATTGACCCTATTTCTGAAGTGGTTTTTCAGCCAATATACCAAATCCATCATTTTTTGGGAAGAAATGAATCTGGAAGTTCACCTCTTGAAACTAAAAACATGAAAATTTTGAAAAATTCCACTTGGATCCAATACGATTTCTCTCAAAATATTCATTTTATGAGGAAACAACCCGCGGAGAAGGTAAATTACCAAATTTTGGAAATGGATTTTCCATTGTTTGAAGAAATTCCTCACCATTTTCTTAGAAAGGAAGTTGGAAGATTGTGTCTTGAATCTGATACGAATTTTCCAATAAATGTTGCCCAATCATTACGCCTTGAATAATTTTAATTGAATGAACTATTTTAGAGACTATAGTTGATCTGCAGATCTGTAATAGACATATATAACAAAAAGAAATCAAATTCCTAATAAAAATATATTAAAATATGAACTACAAGATCTCCAAATCTTAATTAACCAAAATTAATAAAATCAAATACGATTGATATCACACCTTCTAGATAGAGCATAAACGTATAACTTAACTAGACATTGTGTTTTGAAATTGAGGATATTGTGCAAATTAGAGGAAGCTAACTCAAAAATAATTAATAATCACTCAATTGTCGATAAAATGATATAAAAATATTCCTCGTAATCATATTTTAAATTTTATGCTTAAAATCATGAAATTTGAAATATTAAAAATAATTGAAATTAAGGTAAACACAAAGAATTAACATTTGAAGCATCCTCAACATTAATCAGTTTGTGATGATGTCTTAATGTCCAGTGAAAATAAAACAATCCATGTCATAAGAAAACAGATAAAATAAGACAAATTTAAACGAAAAAAAAGGAGAATCGTCATTAAAATAAAAAGGGGCCCTAATTTTCAATCAACCATAGAAGAAAATAAAGGGGGGAGGGGGGGGTTGCTTTCCACAACACCCACCAAAAGAATGTAATAATGCATTTTGGTGATTTCAATGAATGGGCATGTTATTCACAGTGGTTCCATTCTCATTGTGCTTTGTCTCACCCATTGGTGGAAGTTTAAGGAATGGGGACAGTGTAAATCTTGGGGTGACTAGTCGAGCAGAAGGTGAAGGAATCCTCTAGTCGTATTTTCTTGAAGCACATCCCATTGAAAAAGGAAGATAGGGTATGTGCAAGATAATGATGGTCTCTCATGACACGTTAGTGGCAATGCAAACATGGATAAACAACAATATATTAACTTGAAAGGATTATTCAAGGTACGTTTACAACGAATTCGAATATGGCATAAGAATATGAAACACATTAAATTGAATTATCTTTCTGAATATACAACTTTTATTCTTAGAAATTGTGAATAACTATGTGAAATTTGATTTTTTCTAAAGTGGTATGTTATTTTTCCAATAAAATATAGGGTACATGTCTTTGTTTGTGCAAGTGTTGAATACATTAATGGTGAAATTTCATTCCAAAAACATGTATAATTGTAGAGAACCCATTGTTATAGTGTGATGTATTTTTTGGAAATTTCTAATATTATTTTTTTATTTTTTTCAAATTATGAAAGTCAATATATCCTTGAAATTAAAACACCTTTTGTTCCTGCAAGCTAATAGGGTCTTAACATGATCAAAAGTTTTTTTTTTTTTATCATAGATGTCGATCTCCCTAGTGTGGCATATAACTCATTTTAGAATTGGTTAATCCGACAAAATGTTATGGCAGAAATAAGAGAGGTGTGTTTTCTAGGATTTCTATATATGCAAACACAAACAGATTAAAAATAGTAAACAATATTAATTTATATATATATATGAAATCTACACATCCGAATCTATCTATTTATGTAGTTTTGTCAACAAATTAACTATGCATCCTATAGAAAATAATGTCAAAAACATAGATATAGAGAGGTCTTCACAAGAATGGAGATTTTTATCAATTTGCATATTGAACCACTAGGTTTGTCATCCTAAACCTAAATCCAAGGAAACCAAGTCAACATACATCTACACTAAAGTTGTCAATCCCACCCCCAAAAAAATGAATTCAAAAAAACGCACACACATTCTTAAGAATGTGCACACACTCTAGGAACTCACACACATTCCTACGAGAAGGCACATGCTCTAGGAACGTGCACGCATTCCTAAGAGTGTGCATGTTCTCTAGTAACGTGCACGCATTCCTTATAGTGTGCATACGCTCTAGGAACATGTTACTATCCAACACCTTAAAAATGATAAAAAGTCATTAAATTAGAGTCCACTTCGAGGGGGAAACCTCCTTTTACAATATATCAACTTCAGAATACCATAATATATGTGATAATATGATACTAATACTATATCTCCTTGATATATATATAGGAGACAAAGGGGTACAATTATGATGAAAGGGTGCAATGAAGGGTTCTAGTCAACCTACTAGAATTGTAATAATTCAATATCTAGGGTTTAATAAGGAGTTTTATACATAACATGGGGATTTGTCTATGGGATTAAAAAAGCATGCATGCATTCCTAAGAGAACGTGAGAAATATTATATTCTATTTATTATTTTCCATTCCCCCCTCTCTCTCCTCCACTCTCCCCCTTTCTCTCTTTTACTATATCTACCTCCCTCACCTCTCTATCCCCCTATTTCTCTCACTCTCTCTCTACCCCCCCCCTCTTTGTCTCCCTCTCTCTCCCTATCACACTCCTATACATTGTAATACCTAGACATGGAAATACATAGACATTGAAAGACATGGAAATACATAGACCTAGAACTTTACTTGTCATGCCTCACACTCTCACATCCACTCCCTCTCTCTCTGTGTTCCTTTTTCCATCCCTCCCCTATTACCCCCCTCCATTTTCCACCTCTCTCCCACCCTTTCTCTCTCTCCTTGTTGTTAGTCTCGGTCTCAATCTCTATCTACCCCTCTGTTTCTCTTTAGTCCCCCTCTTTGTCTCCCTCTGTATCACCCACTTACTTTCTCTCTCTCTCTACACCCCTTCTATGTATCCCTCCCCCCTTTCCCTTCCTCTCACTATCCCTCTCTCTACCCCACCTCTCTGTATCCCTCTTACACACTCTCTCTACCCTTCCTCTTTGTCTTTCTCTCTCCGCTTCTCACACACACTCTCTCTCCCCCTCCTCCCTATATCTCTCCCCCTCCCTCCTCCCTATATCTCTCCCCCTCCCTCCTCCCTATCTCTCTCCCCCTCCCTCCCACCATATATCCTCTATATCTACTACATCTACCCCTCTCTCTTACATTTACCTCTCTCTCTACCCCC